>JASDQU010739600.1:379718-395294 GCA_032191745.1 Picea mariana
CTTTACTATTCCTACGTCTACGCATAAAAAGAAGAAACTCTAATACTAATAAAACAAATTTTTTTAACTACCGAAGATAAGAGGACAACCTGACTTTGGAGAAACCCCACCAAAGTGGATGCACAAGTTCTTACCTCTCATCTTACCATCTTCTCTCCACCCTTAGGTTGTCCTTAAATCCAACCCAAACTCATCAAACCAATCAAACTCAAAACAATACCTATTACCATTTACAACTCTCCGGAAATGGTGCCAAAATGTTGGTGTAAATATATGTTTAGTATATTTCACTCATTTATATATCAATCTAAGATTCGTAATCAGTAGAGTTGTTACATTGTATGTGTCGAAAATAGGTAATCTATGTATGTCTGTTGTATCTATCTCAATCAAGAAACAATCAATAACAAAATACTCTGTTTTTGGAATATCTGAACACTATTCTTCACACAACTTCAACTTAGAAGATAAAGCTCATAGTAAAAATCTCAAGCAAATACTTGGTTTAAAAAGGTTCTTGCTCAGATAGCAAGTCTGTTCATTATAGGCTTGTGAAATAAAAAGATGAACCGAGACCCTGCTTCCTGTAGCAATTGAATTCACATAACAATTGGCAATTCACTCTATTTACTCTTGGAAAGAAACCAATCATCACCTAATCAATTCCAATCAAAACTTCCTCCCTCAATACAGGAGACAGTCAATATGATTGAAAGACTTCATTACTGATGCACAAAGGGTGAGATATGAAGTCTAATTGTTCCTGTACCTACTGAGGACAACACAATTACTAAGACTTCCAAATTTAGAAAAATAAAAATTGGTTATCTAACAATCCCAAACATCTACCCAGCTTTTGTTGACTAAATATCACCTTGCAGAAACAAAAATAGAATCATCTACTATGCTTAATGTATATCTAATCATTCACACTGATCCAAAATCAACATGCATCTATTTAGAGATCTATGTTGTACTTAGGAAAGTTCATGCACTCAAAATCATTTGCATTACACAATTATTTTATTTGCACACTCACACACAATTAACTTATATCCACACATAAACATATACATGGAGACTTACCTTGGTTGGGGAAGTGGGCCCTTGCCGAACCAACAAGGTATCTCTAAAGAAGTTACATAATAGATACTTTACTCACATCCATGATTTGCAAAAACTGGCATTCATATCTTTTAATTAAACGAGTGAATCAATAATTCAACATTCAATTTCCTAGCATAACGGTGTATATTGTCTATATCGATCATCTACACAATGTCCCTTTTAAACAAGGTCAACTGTTATAATCAAAGTCTGAAGATAATCAACGAATGTTTACAAAATATTACAATTGGTGAACAATGCGTATCTCAAGGAATGTACTTCATCCTCATGACACGAAGTGCATGAGTGATGAAGTCTATCATGGTATTCAAATGAAGCAAAGATTCTTCTGGCCAACCAATTTCTTGGAGCCATCACCAGTGTACTCATTCAAAACATGAATCCTGTAGAAGCGGGTTTAGTATCGGACTAACACAGTAACTGATCTTGGTACCAGATCAACACAGAGTTGGTACCAGAATAGGCGTAGTACCGGAATAGAACAATTGAAATGTTGTAGTACTAGACCAACGAAAGTACCAGACAAATCCGGAAGATGAGTACCAGATGAGATAAATCCTTGTCATGAAAGATGCTTAAAGTAATCAAAGTAATTAGATGTATAAACAACAATCATTTAGTTCCAATTAATTAAGAAATCAAACAAATCATGTTTTTAACATGGGTTACCTCATTATGCATATGAATAAGGTCACAAGGTAGGTTTGTGGAAGAAATAGACAAAATATGCATATGTCAGAGGTAAAATTGACCAAGATAGAAGATAAGATAAGGTAATAGGGGATATCAAAAAAGAGGCCCAACACTCCCTGACATTATTCCAAGTGCACAAATGTACTCCACTCCACACCAACCCTCTTGGGGTGAAAGTGTGCACAAATCAACAATAGTTATCCGTGCATATATTTTAATTTCAAATGTGATTCATTTATTTTAATGGTTTTTTAAACTCAAATGTCATTGAGTAATAGAATATGGAAGGAAAAACAATCACATTATATTTTGATGGCTGTGATATTATTTTAGAAATGATTAGACACACTTGCACACTTGTTTGTTATTCAATAGAGACGAATTCATATACAAAATACATTGCAAATGCTTTTTACTCAAATTAGTGTATATTCATCTTAACTCTATATCTATTAAGCATAGAGAGGGATGAAAAATAAATGGGGATACAAAACACTGTTTTTTTTTAGTTAAAACCATAATTGGGAGATTTTGTATGAAGTAAAAATTGCAACAAAGTTTGCAGTAAGATTACATCAAAAGTTTGCTTCAATACTTTTTAAACAAAATTCTAAAAAAGAAGTATCTACTAGCATATAGTTGTATCCATTTATTTCCATGAGCAACACATCTCGATATATCTTAGTGGTTTAGATTCTACAAAACATACCTGTTATTTCACAAGTTGTAGGTTGGGAAATATTGACCCAACCACCAAATGGAGACAACCTAGAGAACACCTACCCACTGTCACCTTAGGCAGGTATTCCCGTCACTTTAGAGATGACATAATCACCTCAAGAGGGAAACCTAGTGACCATGGGGGAAATGAGATGGAAAGTGAAGAGATGAAGGAAATTCCATTTATAGGTCAAGATAGAAGATGGTGAAAGGCTTGGGAAAGAGTATGGATGGTATCCAATGGTTGCCAAGAGATAATAATACTTGCAAAGAATGTTGTACCTACTCGAGACACAAGAACAAGCCGAGCATATATGTATAATGTTTGATGGAAAAGCAATTTAAGCTTGCTGTCTCTAATTGCAGCAGTAAACAACAATGTATATCAGAAAAGAGATAAGTATTAAAGCTTCTAAACAATTGCTAAAATTCCAATGAATGATGCAAGAGATAAGTTAGATAAACACTAGTGATAATCAAGAATGAAAGCACAAGACTTTAGCAATGAAACAAGGCTGTAATAAAAAGTATTTGTAGAGATATTTTGCAGCCTTATGGATGTAAAAAACATGTTTTTACAACAACAAATCCAACCACCAAAACTCAAAGAATCCACCCAAAAGTTGCACTAGGCTAAGTAGATTAACATGGAAAACTCTTAGCAACTTTTTACGGTTGAAAAGTAAGTTATGAATGAAAAAGTGTTAGGGTTTATGCAACCCTAATGGATGTAGATGAAGTTTTATAACAACAACAAGAAGTACTTGAGTAAATATGATGCCTTAGTGGCTCAACCAAGCATATGTGGCAAATAATTGATTCAAACTTAAACAACCTCCAAATCACGAAAATTCACGTTATCCATTGCAATATTTGATTTCTCCAATGAAATTATACTAGTTCCTTTAGCTATTGGGTTGTGGAGTCAAGTAAATAAAGAGATAAACAATGATATGTCATTGGGGGTGTGAACCCTTTTACTCCCCAAGGCAAGCAAATGCTAAGATAGGAGATACTAGGAGGGTGTAAACCCATTTACTTCTCTTAATAAAACCCTGTGCAACAAATAACTTCTAGACAAAAATGATAGTTAAGGTGGGGTTGTAAATCCTTATACTCCCAGAGAAATATAGAAAATCAAACCTGTAACTTAGCAATGAAGCATCAAAAAGATAAATCCTTACCTAGTCCAAGAAAATGACAAGATAAACCTCCTTCTACCAAGATAAATCCACCACACATGCCAAAGAAAAGATCCAAGAGAGGTAACGCACTACTTATTCCACCAATAGCATAAAGAAACCAAGACAATAGCACAAGAGAGAAGAGGTTGCCCAAGGAGGGCACAAATTTCAGCCAAATACTTCTCACAATGGGAGAGTTATGTTATGAAATGAGATTCACATGATCTCTATTTATACAAAAAATTTAAAACATAGTTTATCCACTTAATTAGGGTAAAACATAATATAAAGGGTCAACAACCCTTATCTTGCCCCTTTACACAAATAATTATATTGGATTTACACTTTTTCACATTAGAAACCCTAAAACAAGATGATGTCACCCTTTTAGGGAGACACTTTCCAAGTCATAAGAGGAGAAAGTGGAGGTCGTTGGGGCTCCTAAAGCCTCCTCATGCGCCAAGGTCAATCCATGCCTCCTCCAGTCAAATCATGCCAAGTTTCAATGAACAACAACTCCATCACCACCAACCCTATCCCTAGGTGACGTCAAGCCCCAAAGAGTGACATTTTTCCCCTCCTAGGCAAGTCATTTGGCATGTGAGGGCTAGGCAATGTCCTCAAATGTGTCTTCTAGGCACCTCCAAAGGAAATTCATCGTGATCCAACATGTGGGCCCTTGGCATCCAACCTGTGGGATTCAATCCCCATGGAATCCCAAGCTAGGCTTGTTCCTCCAAAACTGTCCACCAACAAGGTCCTGTAAAACAAATGGGTACACCCTCCAAAGATCTCAAGTCAAAATATCATGGTGAGTGAAAACCACATCTAATAAAAAATGCATCTAGAAATGTGCATCAAAACTACCTCATCAAATTAAACAAATTCTCAAAGACCCTATACAATTGACCATGTTTAACTATGGGAGGGGTGTCATAAGAGTCCTATTGGGTATATGAAAACCCTCAAGTAGGGGATGTTCCCAAGGATGCCCATTCAAAGTCATGTAGTGTATGATGAGGTGGATAGGGGTTTAGACTTCATAGGTCAATGAGTTTCATCACAAAGAAGGGATCATATTGTCTCATATATGGGTGCCTTTGTAGAGGGTGTGTTGCACCTTCATTTTCAATGCATCCTTTTTCCAAGCCCATTAATTGCCTTTAATTCTTTTTGGATGTTTCCAGGTTGAATCCAAGGTGGCGTTTATACCTAAGAAATAAAAACTGTGCCCACCTTGAGTCTACCCTGGTCACATCATGCTTCCCCAAGTTGGGAACACGTGTGGGGATTCTACCTAAGAATTAAAAACAATGCCACACATGATGCTCCTTGGTTGGCATTTGTTATTAATTATTCTTTCATGGCTCCCATCAATTTTTATGAGAGACATTTCATTGTCCTCAAGATACTTGGGTGAGCATCTGGAAGGTTAATGGTTTGGATTTTATCTTTTTTCTAGCTACTATCCTCTGGGCCTTCAACCCCTTCTTCCCATAAAATGAGGTACATGCCCTTCTTGAGTCACTAAAGCCAAAAAGCCTAGAAGAGGGAAATGTGATGGGAATGTGATGAGCATAAAGTTATAAGCATAATTGAAAATGGTATAATGACCCCTCAAGGGATGCCAAGTTACACCCCTTCCCCAAAAGTTGGCCACTTACTAGGAAATCGATGACACTTGCCAAGGTGAAATAGGGTCAAAATAATAATGTCCAAGCATGTGTTCTATAATCAAAAGCCACTTCAATACAACATGCTTAAATTCCTCAAATATTAGGGTGATTACCTCCCACAATACATGACTTGTACCACATGAAGAAAGACCCATGTGCCTTCCAGAAGCTAGTTGGTGTGGTGGATGCTGACGATGAATCAAAATTTGGTGATAGAGTGAGATTCTATATTTTCAAGTGGACAGTGCTAGTCATGTGGTCTCTTGACACTCCATGTTTACAACCTGAGGGCCTCGAGAAATCATCTCCTTAATTATCCCACAAAATGGGGATAACATCTGGCTTGTACTTGGGGACATGTGCTCTTCATAGAGTGCATGAGAACCTCAACATCTACAGGTAGAACTATGCCTACACACTAAGACATCCAACTCGTCAATAGTAGGATGGATTCTCTCATCCTTTGTCCATATATATCAAAAATCCAAAAAATGAAATTGATCTAAAAAATAATGTTTTTAGCATTGTTTTAAAAAAATTCTAAACTAAGCATGAAATCAATATCCAAGTAGAGAAAAATGAAATATGAAATAAATCTAAACTAACATGAGCAATAAATATGAAAATGAAAAGAAAGCAAGATGCCCTAACTACTTACCTGGGCTCTGGGCCTTGAAGAAGTCAAGTTATTTGAACACAAGGTCGGAGAAGAGACCCATCCACTAGTAATGACATCTTTCTCCCATCCAAACCTGTCGAATGATACTTTTCTTTGTCAGACTTCTTCTTGATGATGTAAGGGGCAAGCCATGAAATGTAATCCTTCTGGGCATACTTAGGATTGCCCTTTCTTTTTTCCCACATGAGCCCAAGACTTAATTCACTGTAATTGATGTAAGGTACATTCTCGATGTATGGATAAGAAGGAGGTTCTGCGTTAACTGCCCTTTTGATGGCTTCATCATGTTCTTTATCTTCTTTCTTTAATATTTGGATAGATCCTGGTTCTTTCCCTTGTAACTTTGCAAGTTTGTATTTTTATTTGTTTGTCCTTGGAAGGAGTACGTCTATGGAGTGTTCTTGCATAAAGGAAAGTCCCATGGATTGTACTCAATGACATCTGGGACTTCATCGAACTCATCTTCACTTGTTTAGTCAGGATCATTGGAATCTCTCACATGCTTGTTAGCTCTCTCTCGACTATATAATACCTCAAAAGTGCCATCTCCCATGGGGATGTGTGCATGGGTAAGGGCCATGGTATTAAAACCCCCAAGGGCAGTATACCAACTTCTTGAAAAGAAAATCCCCCAAGCATCCAGAACGTTGACCACCACTATGTTCATGAGGAGGTTGATATGTGGAAAATCAATAAAAAATACCTCAACGTCCTTACACAACCCATAAACGTCGAACCTTTTAGAATCAATGCTACATACATTTCCATAGGGTCAGGTTGTCTTCAAACCAAGTTGTTCCATTACATTCAATGAAATGACATTCACGGAGGCCCTATAATCTAGCATATAGTTGTTCAAGCGGAGGCCATTCATGCCTAATGAAAGATAGAAAGAAGGACTATTGTCATTTTTCTGATCAAGATACATAGTGTTCAAAATGATCGTAGGGTCTTCCTTCTCAGTTGGTACCTATAACAAATTCAAAACTTCCCTCCTTAAAGAAGGGATATTGCACATATCTGTCACCGAGACCATCATATTCAACTTTCCAAACATGGCTGTAAAGTCTATATTCAACTGGATCTCACATGTGGGAGTTGGCTTAGGAAGAAAATCATGTATTGGAGGTGGAGGTGGTGGGACCAGATTCTTTGTAGATGGAGGATGAATGGAAGGATGTGATGGAGGTGTTGAAGCTTTATTTCTTCTAGTGTAGGTAAAATATTCCCTCTTCCTTAGCTCCTTCTTTTGATCGTCTGTCAACTGATTCAAGGCTCGAAGTCTCCCTGTCTTATGGATTCGTCAATATGTTCCTGTGTGACTTATTGATTTTGGAGAGAACAGATCATATCCATGAATTTCGTACTATCGAAAAAATCCTCATCTCGTTGGGGACACTCATATTCTCTGTGAGGCTCTTGGCATGGAATACACCAAGCGACTTGTTCTGTTTCAACCATCCCAATAGGTTTCAAATTATTAGGGGATTTTGCCTCTTGTTGAGACCTTGGTTTCCAACCCGTGGCATCTCTCTGATGTCTTGTAAACTGAGGTTTGGAGCTAGATTGATTTCTTTCCACATTAGTCAAACAACCCATGATCTGATTCCGTGCTTAAACAAATTGAGTACTCATCTCATCTATCTTCTGAGTCAAGAGGGAAATCGAATCAGGAACACTACTATTGGAAGATTTAGTCTTTGCTTATTCCTTGACACGAGGATACTGAAAAGGATCTACCCTCGAGTCAAGGATATTTTCTTCAATATTTCCACTGTACTCTTTGGCTTCTACCAAAGAACTGGGATTCTTTTCCTTCAAAATAAAATAAAACTGCCATCAAATTCATTCACATATTGGAGACGAACTGTTGTAGTGGTAGGAAGACAATTTGTTAGGATCTCAATGTATAATTTGTTGAATCTAGTGTCAAACTCGCTCACTGTCTCATTCTCCTTTTTCTTTATCTGGTTGAATTGAGCTACAAGCATCTCTTTTTTCATTGTCCACCTACTCTTAAATAACTTGGAAAAATATTAATAAGATGTGATGTGATTATCCGGAAGTCCCCTGAATCATATGAGATCTTCTTCAATCAATGATGAAACTAATAGCCTCATGGATACATCCCCATGCTCTATTTCTGCATTATCCATGTCCCAAACTATGGTGTAGAGATGATCTTCAACATTCACTACATTGTTTCCTGGGAACTTTGGCAACCACTTGTTTGATTCTTTTGGCATTGTGTTTGGGTATCCAGGGATGGTGGCCATATTAAAGGGTTTGTAGAGGCCCTTTTCCCAAGGGTGATCCATTGGAGCAAGGGGAAGGGTACCATGGAAAATGGTTTTGACAATGAGAGACTTGAGGGGAGGCCTTCTTCGGTAGACCTTAGAAGGTTTGAACCTCCCTAGGGGAAAAGGCTTAGAGGAAGAAGGGTTATGCAAAGGTGGAGTCGCCAGGTGAGTGTTGGGACTCATAAATGTCCTCTTTCTATCCACCTTTGCCTTCATCAATATTCACATTTCATCGCCCCATTAACCTTTCATGATACCATTTTCATAATTAAATATGGGTTAAACCTTATTATTTTCCAAATCATTTAGTTTAGTATTAAAAGGGAATTTGTGATTAAATATTAGAAAATTGTCATGTTTTCATATATCTCAAAAATGTGTGAGCTTTATAATGTGTAGGAATATGTGAAGGATTAATTCAAAAGACTTCTCGAATACTTCCTCCACCATTTCAAGATTTGAGGAGATAATTCAATACTAATCCAAGGAGAAGATCATGGAGATTTAGTTGTCATACCTTATCCAAGATATATGAGAGATACGTGTGAGGATTTGAAGGGATTATATTTTGTAATAAAGGGAAATGGGTTGAGAGAAAAGTGGATCTGTAATTATGAGATGTTTATCTTATTTTCAAAGCTCTCATGTATAAAAGAGAGTGCCTTCTCCTCATGAGAGGGGGAGGAGAATCATTATGATATAGAAGAAGATAATCATTATTATGTATATTGAAATGAGGATTCATTATTATGTAGATTAAGGGAATTGTTATGAGATAGGTTCTTGAGGAGAATTGTTATGATGTAGATTGGATTCATGAAGATACTCCTTTTGTAAGCCTACCTATTGAAGATTAATGCAAGTTTGGATTCAGTGATTTTGTCTCTCTTAGAAGTTATCATATATTTATCTAAGAGCTTCCATGTTGGCATCGACAAGGGCCACCGATCCAGCTCGGTAAGCTTATTGTAAATTGTTAGTGTAGATTTTCATTTCATGTATTTGTTATTTTGATTTCATGTTATTTTGTTTGATTTCACTATTCGAATGTGTTTCAATGTGTGGTAATGCAAGAACAGTTGGATATCCATATTTCACCATACATGAGCTTTAATGGAGCATTCCACTTGTTAGTTTAGTTGCTTCAAGAGATAGAATCAAAGTTCATCTTTTCTTTTCATGAGCCATCAATGAACATGTCCATCACCTGAGCAAGAGATTTTGCTTGTTTATGAGTTTTGTTTTCCAGCTTTCGAATTGTGTGAAGATTGTCATTTTTAAAAGTGTGTTGGTTTCTAAATGGTTTTCTTATCTAATATGTACTAAACAGACATAGGAACCTATCTGTTATCAACACATATAGTGCATCAACTCTACTGATTACGAATCCCGGTTGATAATTTATGTTTGGTAATATATTATGCATATAATTGCACCAACATTTTGGTGCCATTGCCGGTGTTGTGAGGGAAATATCCTTACAGAATAGAAAATAGGGTTATGCTTTGCATGCAGATATGACCAAGAGAAAATCTACTTTCTACCTTCGTCCCCAAACTTGAATCCTATTTCTTTCAGTAAAACATGGCTAGATCAACCTACCTTTTTCCAGGCGTTTGATGTCGATCCCTTGTCGCACTTGACCACTTGTTTGCAGTTCTCCTTTCCAATGCTGACATGGATACAAGACAAGCAACAACTACACATGCATATTACCTATAGACTAACATGTTAGAGATTCAAACATGTACTTAACAAACTATGAATAACTCATGAATTGGGAAGGGAAATGCATTTTCTTTATTACTTTGAATGAGTCAACTTACAAAAAGTCGAGACCGACCACCACTCCGCGAACCTGATCCCGGGCTCCTCTTCAACTGCCCTCCAGCTTCTTTGCTTTGTCTCTCTTCTGGCACAAGGATGACTAAAGGGTTGGGACAATGGGAATATGCAAATGGGTAGAGTTTCTTTGCTATATTTTTTCTCTTTCCAAATGGGACCCCTAGCCCTTATTTTATAGGCTAGAAGAAGCTAGATATTTGGACAAACCCTCGGCCATGCATGGCCGGGAGTTTCAGTTAACTCACCTAGAGCTGTGTGTTCCATCGACAACTTTCCTTTTTCATGATTTTTTCGGTCCACGCGGGCTGTTTTAGGTCAGCTAGCATGTACATGCATGCATTAATGGATTAGGGTGCATGGGACCTTATAAAAGAGGATTTTTAAAGAGTTGTTCAACAGTTCTTTGGAAAAGAAGGGATCTGAGATGGCCTGATGCCAGGTAAGCAGATATAGTGCAATTTAGGGTTATAACATATGCCCCCTAATGTGTGAGGTCAGAAGAGCATCTGATGGCCGAAATATATTACCAATCTTTACTGATGTGCCAAACGATTGAGCCCAAGGATCAAGAACTAGGAGGTGCCGTCTACAAAATAAAAAATATCTCACCGAAGCGGGCATACCCATGCTTGAGATAAAATAGAATCATGGCTACCAATCAAATACACTGTAGATCCATGTCATATAACTATATAAAGTGTAGTCGCGAACAATACACAACGGAGCTACATCTCGAAATCAAAAATATATACATGTAGAGTATCCATCTTCGTAGAAGCTGATAAGACCTGATGGCTGGAGATGAGGGCTTCAGAGCTCGAGAAACAACTTCAAAATCTTCAAAACTTTGGTAGGGGTGTAATATGAGTGTGCAAATTCACCACCCAGATGTCTTCGACGACTCGTCGGTCATGGACTAGAGAATCTTGAGGATTAGATTGAAGGCTTCATTGATTTCGAACAAAGACTTGATTGGATGTTCAGGATGGCCGGGTATGAGGGAAAGAGACAAATTGCAGAGGGGCCAACTCAGGCTTGGTAGAAACCTCCCTTGGACAATAGCACGACAAATGATGAGACTTAGGCAGCATGCCATTAATCATAAGTTTACGAAGTAGGAGGCAACGTAAACTCTCCATATGTTTGGAAGAATAACCAAACGGAGGAGGAAACAACTCTATGTAGCGAGAACAACTTCCTAAGGTCATACTACATCCCAAAGATTGATGAACAAATGAAAAGATGTGCTTTATCCAAGGGAGACTCATTATGCTGCCAATAAAGAAAATACTTTTCCCTTCCTCTTTTTGGGGTATATTTGATTTTTTTGTCTTTTTCAAAGATTTTGAAAAAAGAATAAAGGAATGTTACGTTACAATGGAGGAATGAGTGGTACAAACATACAAGTTCAAGGCACAAGGACAAGAGTGATGTTCATAACAATGATACTTGGGAAAAAACCTCCGGGGGCCAAGGGTGTTAAGACGCAGAGGCAAAAGTGCTACAAGGCTTGCGTATAAGGTATGCTTCAGATGGTTTAGTTGGGAGCAACATGAAGTCGACATTTAGACCTAAGACGTAGGTATGCAAACGCGGTTAACAAAACACACAATGGTAACATCCTTCGATGTAAGTTTAATGAGCTCAGAGAAGGTAAGCTTGACGGTTTTTCGTATTTAAGGAGTCTGAAAAAACATAAAAGGAGACTCCATTGGGGCACCTTTTTCGAAGATAGTCTAGTCGGTTCGAAAAAGGGGTAAACTAGCATCGACAAGACGTCTATTCAAAACCATTTTAATGAGTGTGACAAGGACAAGATCACTCAGCCATTTTTTCATTTTTAAGGAGTCTGAAAAAAGCTTAATTATGGACTCTGTCAGGAATGTTCTTCTGGACCAGTTTAACGAGCGTGAAAGAATAAGGTCACTCGACGATCTTTTCAATTTTAGGGAGTCTGAAAAGAGCTTAAATATGGACTCCATGGGGGTTCCTTCTTTGTAAGTTTAGTCCCTCAGGCCCCAAAAAGGGATAAAATTATACCTTAGAGTACTCTTCTATAGAGTTGAAGTTCCATAGAGTATACCTTTGTTCGTATAGTTGACCATCCAGACTGAAAAAGGGGTAAACTACCGCTGGACAGATGTGACTTCAAATTTCAGTTTAACGAGCGTGAAAGGCCACAAGATCGCTCGACAATCTTTTCATATTTAGAGGGTCTGAAAAGGGCTTGAAGGAAGACCCGTTATTTTTTGGGAGTCCTGAGGGTGAGGTCAAGAGTGAAGAAGAATCATGCAAATGAGGCTCAAACTCGTATTTGGGTAAAACTGCAAGGGCTCCCGAGCCTATAATGTTGTAGAGATAGCATGAATACCATAATGCAACCAGGATCTACCTAGGGCATCCATGTTTCGGTAAGCTCTACCACCAAGTTGCGACATTTCTAAAGCAGATATGATAGTTCCGTGTCACAATCTGATGGGATTGATCCTATGGCAAAGGAAAAAAGACAACGAGATACAAAAATCAGGGTAGAAACCTAACCTATATGCTCAAGTTGATCGTCGGAAAATGTTTTCATGGACCGTCGAAAATTACTCAAAACTCCCAAAAACTGTCCCAAGACCCGATCAAATCCATCCGATGCAACTCCTGAATCACTCTAAATGGTTTTTGGTATAAAGAAAATGATAAGGGAAGCCAAAAAAAATGACAAAAAGAGGCCAAAAAGTCTATAAATAGAAGTTGGCAGCTCATTATCACCATTGCTGATTTGGAAATTGACTCTGATGCCAAAAGAATCCCTTTGATAAAAGTGGTGATTTCAGGAGCTACAGTGGACGAAACGAACTTCCGTTTGGACCAAGTAAGTACAAAATCCCCTATCTAGCTCTTCAATTCTTTATTTTTTCTTTGCATTTTGATTTTTTGGGTGGGCGACGACCTTTAAAAGGTCAGCCCTAGGTCCACACGGGCTGTCTCTAGACAGGCTGCTTGTACACTTGAGCAGAGTAAAACCTGCCCGCGTATACACGCGACTGTCACCTAGACAGCACGCGTGGGCCTCCCTTTATAGACAGAAAAAACAAAAAGCACTCATCCACCCCCCTAAACCTTGTTGTTTTGGCAGGATGTATGTCCACTGGAGGGAAAGGGAGCATGAAGAAGTTGGTGAGTTGGTTGCAGAAGATCCGAATGCTATGGCCGCGTTAATGCAATGTGGTTTGTTAAAGTTCTTCCTATGTCCTTTTATGCGGGCACAACTGAGGCTACTGAATGCCTTGGTTGACTATTGGCACCCTTATGCAGAGGCTTTCATGTACTGTGAGGCTGGGATAGACCGTTCGAGCTCCCAGGTGCCTATAAGCAAGATCACTAACCTATCACTGCAAGCGATAGTATTGCTCATTGGGCGGATTACCGGTTCAGCGGCCTTGCATCAGGCGTCCCGTGCACAGATGAACTGTGCTGTCCAGTGCTTGAATGCACATATTTTTGACTGGAGTACTACACTTTTGGAGTGTACAAAGAGATGATTGACAAATTGCCATCATCGGACACAGAGGAACTTCGGGTTCGAGACTATTTTGTGTTCGTTCTTTTTTGAGAGAGTTCCGAGTTTTAGTCCTCGGGTAGTGGTACGAGGACATCATGCCTCTTTTCTTGCTGTGTGTAGATGGGCAGTATTACTGCTGTGACAGGGTGGTGGAAGGACCAATGAGTCCTTTGATGATGAATTTTTTGCATGGCTGTCACGACAGATCCCGGTTATAGAGGACTACCCCTATGCAGGGATTGATTTTTTGAGAGATCCGGAGATACCATTACCTCCTGGTGAGGAGCAAGGGGATATGGGTAAGTCTCCACCTTTTTTTTTATAGATCATATGTAATGTTTATGTCATTTTTGTTATATATCATCATTTTTTTTTATATTCCAGAGTATTTGACGGATATACGTTTGTTGCATGCAGATGTGGGACCAGTGCGACCTGTCGATTATGCAAGGAACATGCATCATCCTCGGCCAGGGGCCGTAGCCACCGTCGCCAGGGGACTAGCAATAGTAGGAGACCTCCCAATCGGGGAGGCTGAGAGGGTACTTAGATAGGTCGAGCGAAAATTTACTGCACTCACTCGCACAGTTCTGATGGCAAAGATTGAGGACCTGCCACCATCCATGCAGCCTCATGTAGTGGGGGCACCTCGGACCTGGGTCTGATTGTTTAGGAATTTAGTCCATGCTGTGGACTAGTATAATAGGGCCCATAGGCCTTGAACCTATTTAGACATTTTACGTGCCACAAGCACTACTTGTATATATTTTTTGAGGGCATAAGCCCTGTGACTCATTATTGGTCCTATTTTTGAGGCGCTTGCATCCATCGGTGTACTCTGGTTACTTTATGATATTATATATGTTTTTTTGGTCTTTTGTGTCTTATGGATCATGTGTACAAAAATGTATTTACATGCTTATGTTAATTTTTATTCATATGTGTGCAAGATGCCAATCTAAAATTTGATTAGCTAGAGTATCTGTAACTTGGTTTAATCTCATAGGAACATGAAAATATGTAATATAAGAAAAGTTTCATTCTAAGAGACGTACCCTAAGGAATCGTCGGTGTAAAGTTGGATCATGAACCTAGTACACCCTGTTTAACTGAGACACAACCAGTTGAGCGTCGAGATAGACCCAAAGATGAGAGATACCCAATGACAAAGAGTCACGAAGCAATTCAATAACTGCACTATATTCGGCGACATTATTTGTGGTGTCACCTAAGCATATACCTTCGGAAGATAACAACTGGCCTTGAGGTGTAAACATTATCCAAGATGTGGAGGCAGGTCTCCGAGTGTGTCGAATAGCACCGTCTGTATACCCAACGAACACCTCAGAATCACTTGACATCTGCCATAGTGACGAAAGATAACATCAATGATATGTTCTTAACACTTAAAAGAAACTAAAAAGTAATAGTACAAAGACTATACATATGTTACAAAAAGTTACCCACAGTGACCTACCTATGAGTAATACTTCTTGAGGTAGAGCCCATTTCTAGGATCCGCTAAAGCATTCCCTTTGAAATCAACCAGACGATAGGTGCCCTTTTTTAATACCTATTTTATGATGAAAGGCTCGAACCACATGGGTTTGAATTTTCCTAACCCCACGGGGTCCTTATCTTGGTCATAGACCAGGACAAGGTCGCCTTCAGAGAAAATCCAAGGATGAACGAACCTATCATATTGACACTTGACCTTATGTTTGTGAGCCTCGTTGGCCAGGGCTGCATCACAATGCTGTTCATTGAGCTGCTCAATGTATACTAACCGTTCTTCGAG
>JASDQU010739600.1:401526-424736 GCA_032191745.1 Picea mariana
ATCTATGTCTGTTGTATCTAGGTCAATCAAGAAACAATCAATAACAAAATGCTCTGTTTTTGGAATATCTGAACACTATTCTTCACACAACTTCAACTTAGAAGATAAAGCTCATAGTAAAAATCTCAAGCAAATGCTCAGTTTAAAAAGGTTCTTTCTCAGATAGCAAGTCTGTTCATTATAGGCTCGTGAAATAAAAAGATGAACGGAGACCTTGCTTCCTGTAGCAATCGAATTCACATAACAATTGACAATTCACTCTATTTACTCTTGGAAAGAAACCAATCATCACCTAATCAATTCCAATCAAATCTTCCTCCCTCAATACAGGAGACAATCAATATGATTGAAAGACTTCATTACTGATGCATGAAGGGTGAGAGATGAAGTCTAATTGTTCCTATACCTACTGAGGACAACTTCCAGCTTTAGAAAAATAAAAATTGGTTATCTAACAATCCCAAACATCTACCCAGCTTTTGTTGACTAAATATCACCTTGCAGAAACAAAAATAGAATCATCTACTATGCTTAATGTATATCTAATCATTCACACTGATCCAAAATCAACATGTATCTATTTAGAGATCTATGTTGTACTTAGGAAAGTTCATGCACTCAAAATCATTTGCATTACACAATTATTTTATTTGCACACTCACACACAATTAACTTATATCCACACATAAACATATACATGGAGACTTACCTTGGTTGGGGCAGTGGGCCCTTGCCGAACCAACAAGGTANTTACATAATAGATACTTTACTCACATCCATGAATTGCAAAAACTAGCATTCATATCTTTTAATTAAACAAGTGAATCAATAATTCAACATTCAATTTCCCAGCATAACGATGTATATTATCTATATCGATCATCTACACAATGTCCCTTTTAAAGAAGGTCAACCGTTATAATCAAAGTCTAAAGATAATCAACGAATGTTTACAAAATATTACAATCGGTGAACAATGCGTATCTCAAGGAATGGACTTCATCCTCATGACATGAAGTGCATGAGTGATGAAGTCTATCGTGGTATTCAAACGAAGCAAAGATGCTTCCGGCCAACCAATTTCTTGGAGCCATCACCAGTCTACTCATTCAAAACGTGAATCCTGTAGAAGCGGGTTTAGTAACGGACTAACACAGTAACTAATCTTGGTAACATATCAACACAGAGTTGGTACCAGAATAGACGGAGTACCGGAATAGAACAATTGAAATGTTGTAGTACTAGACTAGCGGAAGTACCAGACAAATCCGGAAGATGAGTACTAGATGAGATAAATCCTGGTCATGAAAGATGCTTAAAGTAATCAAAGTAATTAGAAGCATAAACAACAATCATTTAGTCCCAATTAATTAAGAAATCAAACAAATCATGTTTTTAACATGGGTTACCTCATTATGCATATGAATAAGGTCACAAGGTAGGTTTGTGGAAGAAATAGACAAAATATGCATATGTTAGAGGTAAAATTGACCAATATAGAAGATAAGATAAGGTAATAGGGGATGTCAAAAAGGAGGCGCAACACTCCACTGACATTATTACAAGTGCACAAATGTACTCCACTCCACACCAACCCTCTTGGGGTGAAAGTGTGCACAAATCAACAATAGTTATCCACGCATATATTTTACTTTCAAATGTGATTCATTTATTTTAATGGTTTTTTAAACTCAAATGTCATTGAGTAATAGAATATGGAAGGAAAAACAATCACATTAGATTTTGATGGCTGTGATATTATTTTAGAAATGATTAGACACACTTGCACACTTGTTTGTTATTCAATAGAGATGAATTCATATACAAAATACATTGCAAATGATTTTTACTCAAATTAGTGTATATTCATCTTAACTCTATATCTATTAAGCATAGAGAGGGATGAAAAAGAAATGGGGATACAAAACACTTTTTTTTTTATAGTTAAAACCATAATTGGGAGATTTTGTATGAAGTAAAAACTGCAACAAAGTGTGCAGTAAGATTACATCAAAAGTTTGCTTCAAAACTTTTAAAACAAAATTCTAAAAAAGAAGTATCTACTAACATATAGTTGTATCCATTTATTTCCATGATCAACACATCCCGATATATCATAGTGGTTTATATTCTACAAAACAGACCTGTTATTGCACAAGTTGTAGGTTGGGAAAATATTGACCCAACCACCAAATGGAGACAACCTAGAGAACACCTACCCACTGTCACCTTAGGCAGGTATTCCCGTCACTTTAGAGATGACATAATCACATCAAGGGGGGAAACCCAGTGACCATGGGGGAAATGAGATGGAAAGTGAAGAGATGAAGGAAATTCCATTTATAGGTCAAGATAGAAGATGGTGAAAGGCTTGGGAAAGCGTATGGATGGTAGCCAATGGTTTCCAAGAGATAATAATACTTGTAAAGAATGTTGTACCTACTCGAGACACAAGAACAAGCCAAGCATATATGTATAATGTTCGATGCAAAATAAAGTTAAGATTGCTGACTCTAATTGCAGCAGTAAACAACAATGTATATCAGAAAAGAGATAAGTATTAAAGCTTCTAAACAATTGCTAAAATTCCAATGAATGATGCAAGAGATAAGTTAGATAAACACTAGTGATAATCAAGAATGAAAGCACAAGACTTTAGCAATGAAACAAGGCTGTAATAAAAAGTATTTGTAGAGATATTTTGCAGCCTTATGGATGTAACAAACAAGTTGTTACAACAACAAATCCAACCACCAAAACTCACAAAGAATCCACCCAAAAGTTGCGCCAGGCTAAGTAGATTAACATGGCAAACTCTTAGCAACTTTTTACGGTTGAAAAGTAAGTTATGAATGAAAAAGTGTTAGGGTTTATGCAGCCCTAATGGATGTAGATGAAGTTTTATAACAACAGCAAGAAGTACTTGAGTAAAGATGATGCCGTAGTGGCTCAACCAAGCATATGTAGCAAATAATTGATTCAAACTTACACAACCTCCAAATCACGAGAATTCACGTTATCCATTGCAATATTTGATTTCTCCAATGAAATTATACTAGTTCCTTTAGCTATTGGGTTGTGGAGTCAAGTAAATAAAGAGCTAAACAATGATATCTCCTTGGGGGTGTAAACCCTCTTACTCCCCAAGGCAAGCAAATGCTAAGATAGGAGATACTAGGAGGGTGTAAACCCCTTTACTTCTCCTAATAAAACCCTATGCAACAAATAACTTCTAGACACAAATGATAGTTAAGGTGAGGTTGTAAATCCTTACATTCCCTCAGAAATATAGCAAATCAAACCTGTAACTTAGCAATGAAGCATCAAAAAGATAAATCCTTACCTAGTCCAAGAAAATGACAAGATAAACCTCCTTCTACCAAGATAAATCCACCACACATGCCAAAGAAAAGCTCCAAGAGAGGTAGCTCACTACTTATTCCACCAATAGCATAAAGAAACCAAGACAATAGCACAAGAGAGAAGAGGTTGCCCAAGGAGGGCACAAATTTTAGCCAAATACTTCTCACAATGGGAGAGTTATGTTATGAAATGAGATTCACATGATCTCTATTTATACAAAAAATTTAAAACATAGTTTGTCCACTTAATTAGGGTAAAACATAAGATAAAGGGTCAACAACCCTTATCTTGCCCCTTTACACAAATAATTATATTGGATTTACACTTTTTCACATTAGAAACCCTAAAACAAGATGATGTCACCCTTTTAGTGAGACACTTTCCAAGTCATAAGAGGAGAAAGTGGAGGTCGTTGGGGCTCCTAAAGCCTCCTCATGTGCCAAGGTCAATCCATGCCTCCTCCAGTCAAATCATGCCAAGTGTCAATGAACAACAACTCCATCACCACCAACCCTATCCCTAGGTGAAGTCAAGCCCCAAAGAGTGACATTTCCCCCCCACTAGGCAAGTCATTTGGCATGTGAGGGATAGGCAATGTCCTCCAAGGTGTCTTCTAGGCCCCTCCGAAGGAAATTCATCGTGATCCAACATGTGGGCCCTTGGAATCCAACCTGTGGGCTTCAATCCCCATGGAAGCCCAAGCTAGGCTTGTTCCTCCAAAACTGTGCACTAACAAGGTACTGCAAAACAAATGGGTACACCCTCCAAATATCTCAAGTCAAAATATCATGGTGAGTGAAAACCACATCTAATAAAAAATGCATCTAGAAATGTGCACCAAAACTACCTCATCAAATTAAACAAATTCTCAAAGACCCTATACAATTGACCACGTTTAACTATGGGAGGGGTGTCATAAAATTCCTATTGGGTATATGAAAATCCTTAAGTAGGGGATGTTCCCAAGGATGCCCCTTCAAAGTCATGTAGTGGATGATGAGGTGGATAGGGGTTTAGACTTCATAGGTCAATGAGTTTCATCACATAGAAGGGCTCATATTGTCTCATATATGGGTGCCTTTGTAGAGGGTGTGTTGCACCTTCATTTTCAATGCATCCTTTTTCCAAGCCCATTCATTGCCTTTAATTCTTTTTGGATGTTTCCAGGTTGAATCCAAGGCGGGACTTATACCTAAGCAATAAAAACTATGCCCACCTTGAGTCTAACCTGGTCACATCATGGTTCCCCAAGTTGGGAACACGTGTGGGGATTCTACCTAAGAATTAAAAACAATGCCACACATGATGCTCCCTGGTTGGAATTTGTTATTAATTATTCTTTCATGGCTCCCATCAATTTTTATGAGAGACGTTTCATTGTCCTCAAGATCCCTGGGTGAGCATCTAGAAGGTTAATGGTTTGGATTTTATCTTTTTTCCAGCCACTAGCCTCTGGGCTTTCAACCCCTTCTTCCCATGAAATGAGGTACATGCCCTTCTTGAGTCACTAAAGCCAAAGGGCCTAGAAGAGGGAAATGTGATGGGAATGTGATGAGCAGAAATTTATAAGTACAATTGAAAATGGTACGATGACCCCTCAAGGGACTCCAAGTTACACCCCTTCCCCAAAAGTTGGCCACTTACTGGGAAATCGATGACACTCGCCAAGGTGAAACAGGGTCAAAATAATAATGTCCAAGCATGTGTTCTATAATCAAAAACCACTTCAATACAACATGCTTAAATTCCTCAAATATTAGGGTGATTACCTGCCACAATACATGACTTGTACCACATGGAGAAAGACCCATGTGCCTTCTAGAAGCTAGTTGGTGTGGTTGATGCTAATGATGAATCAAAATTTGGTGATAGAGCGAGATTCTATATTTTCAAGTGGACAGTGCTAGTCATGTGGTCTCTTGACACTCCATGTCTACAACCTAAGGGCTTCGAGAAATCATCTCCTTAGTTATCCCACAAAATGGGGATAACATTTGGCTCGTACTTGGGGACATGTGCTCATCATAGAGTGCATGAGAACCACAACATCTCCAGGCAGAACTGTTCCTACACACACTAAGACATCCAACTCATCAATAGTAGGATGGATTCATTCATCCTTTGTCCATATATATCAAAAATCCAAAAAATGAAATTGATCTAAAAAAGAATGTTTTTAGCATTTTTTTCAAAAAATTCTAAACTAAGCATGAAATCAATATCCAAGTAGAGCAAAATGAAATATGAAATACATCTAAACTAACATGAGCAATAAATATGAAAATGAAAAGAAAACAAGATGACCTAACTACTTACCTGGGCCCTGGGCCTTGAAGAAGTCAAGTGATTTGAACATAAGGTTGGAGAAGAAACCCATCCACTGGTAATGACATCTTTCTCCCATCCAAACCTGTCGAATAATACTTTTCTTTTTCAGACTTCTTCTTGATGATGTAAGGGGCAAGCCATGAAATGTAATCCTTCTGGGCATACTTGGGCTTGCCCTTTCTTTTGTCCCATATGAGCCCAAGACTTAATTCACTGTAATTTATGTAAGGTACATTCTCGATGTATGGATAAGAAGGAGGTTCTGCGTTAACTGCCCTTTTGATGGCTTTATCATGTTCTTTATCTTCTTTCTTTAATATTTGGATAGACCTTGGTTCTTTCCCTTGGAACTTTGCAAGTTTGTCTTTTTATTTGTTTGTCCTTGGAATGAGTACGTCTATGGAGTGTTCTTGCATAAAGGAAAGTCCCATGGATTGTACTCAATGGCATCTGGAACTTCATCGAACTCATCTTCACTTGTGTAGTCAGCATCATTGGGATCTCTCACATGCTTGTTAGCTCTCTCTCGACTATATAATACCTCAAAAGTGCCATCTCCCATGGGAATGTGTGCATGGGTAAGGGCCATGGTATTGAAACCCCCAAGGGCAGTATACCAACTTCTTGACAAGAACATCCCCCAAGCATCCAGAATGTCGACCACCACTATGTTCATGAGGAGGTTGTTATGTGGAAAATCAATAAAAAAGACCTCAACGTCCTCACACAACCCATAATCCTCGACCCTTTTAGAATCAATGCTACATACATTTCCATAGGTTTAGGTTGTCTTCAAACCAAGTTGTTCCATTACGTTCAATGACATGACATTCACGGAGGCCCTATAATCTAGCACACAGTTGTTCAAGTGGAGGCCATTCATGCCTAATGAAAGATAGAAAGAAGGACTATTGTCATTTTTCCGATCAAGATACATAGTGTTCAAAATGATCATAGGGTCTTCCTTATCAGTTGGTACCTATAAAAAATTTGAAACTTCCCTCCTTAAAGAAGGGATATTGCACATATCTGTCACCGAGACCATCATATTCAACTTTCCAAACATGGCTGCAAAATCTATATTCAACTGGATCTCACATGTGGGAGTTGGTTTAGGAAGAAACTCATGTATTGGAGGTGGAGGTGGTGGGACCAGATTCTCTGTAGATGGAGGTGCTGAAGCTTTATTTCTTCTAGTGTAGGTAAAATATTCCCTCTTCCTTAGCTCCTTCTTTTGATCGTTTGTCAATTGATTCAAGGCTCGAAGTCTCCCTTCTATTTCTTCATGTCTTATGGATTCGTAAATATGTTCTTGTGTGACTTATTGATTTTGGAGAGTACAAATCATATCCATGAATTTCATACTATCGGAAAAATCCTCATATTGTTGGGGACACTCATATTCTCTGTGAGGCTCTTGGCATGGAATACACCAAGCTGCTTGTTCTGTTTCAACCGTCCCAACAGGTTTCAAATTATCAGGGGCCTTTGCCTCTTGTTGAGGCCTTGGTTTCCAACCCATGGCATCTCTCTGATGTCTGGTAAACTGAGGTTTGGAGCTAGATTGATTTATTTCTACATTAGTCAAACAACCCATGATCTGATTCTATGCTTAAACAAATTGAGTACTCATCTCATCTATCTTCTGAGTCAAAAGGGAAATCAAATCAGAAGCACTGCTATTGGAAGATTTAGTTTTTGCTTCTTCCTTGACACGAGGATACTGAAAAGGATATACCCTTGAGTCAAGGGGATTTTCTTCAATATTTGCATTGTACTCTTTGTCTTCTGCCAAAGAAGTGGGATTCTTGTCCTTCAAAATAAAATGAAACTGCCCATCAAATTCATTCACATATTGGAGACAAACTGTTGCAGTGGTAGGATGACAATCTGTTAGGATTTCAGTGTATAGTTTGTCGAATCTAGTGTCAAACTCGCTCACTATCTCATTCTCCTTTTTCTTTATCTGATTGAATTGAGCTACAAACAACCCACTGTCTTTTTTCATTGTCCACCTACTCTTAAATAACTTGGAAAAATATTCATAAGATGTGATGTGATTATCCGGAAGGCCCCTGAATCATATGAGATCTTATTCAATCAATGATGAAACCAATAGCCTCATGGATACATCCCCATGCTCTATTTTTGCATTATCCATGTCCCAACCTATGGTCTAGAGATGATCTTCAACATTCACTACACTGTTTCCTGGGAACTTTGGCAACCACTTGTTTGATTCTTTTGGCATTGTGTTGGGGTATCTAGGGACGGTGGCCATCTTGAAGGGTTTGTAGAGGCCCTTTTCCCAAGGGTGAGCCATTGGAGCAAGGGGAAGGGTACCATGGAAAATGGTTTTGACAACGAGAGACTTGAGGGGAGGCCTTCTTCGGTAGACCTTAGAAGGTTTGAACCTCCCTAGGGGAAAAGGCTTAGAGGAAGAAGGGTTCTGCAAAGTTGGAGTCGCCAGGTGAGCTTCAATAAGATCTCATCAACAGTGAAAAGGGAATGCCCTTTAGGTGGAGTCGCCAGGCAGGCTAGGGAAAATGCTTTGGGATAGCTTACCAAAGTGTCATTAGGGTTTGAAAGAGGATTCCAAATACTCCCCAACAACAACGCAAAAATTTTATCACACAATTTTTAGGTTAGGAAAATCCTGACCTAACCACCAAATGGAAACAACTTAGAGAACACCTACCCACTGTCACCTCAGGCATGTATTCCTGTCACTTTAGAGATGATAAAATCACCTCAAGGGGGGAATACTGGTGACCCTGGGGGAAATGATATGGAAAGTGAAGAGATGAAGGAAATTCCCTTTATAGGTCAAGATAAAGTATGCATAAAGGCTTGGGAAAGAGTCTGGATGGTAGCCAATGGTTGCCAAGAGATAAGAATACATGCAAAGAATGTTGTACCTTCCCAAGACACAAGAACAAGATGAGCATATATGTATAATGTTATATGGAAAAGCAAGTTAATCTTGCTGTCCCTAATTTCAGAAGTAAACAAAAATGTATATAAGAAAAGAGATAAGTATTAAATCTTCTAAACAATTTCTAAAATTCCAACGAATGATGCTAGATATAAGTTAGTTAAACACTAGTGATACTCAAGAATGAAAGCACAAGACTTTAGCAATGAAACAAGGCTGTAATAAAAAGTGTTTGCAGAGATATTTTTCAGCCTTATGGCTGTAAAACAAAAGTTGTTACAGCAACAAATCCAACCACCAAAACTCACAAAGAATCCACCCAAAAGTTGCGCTAGGCTAAGTTGATTAATGTGGAAAACTCTTAGCAACTTTTGACGGTTGAAAAGTAACTTATGAATGAAAAAGTGTTAGGGTTTATGGAGCCCTAATGGCTATAGATGAAGTTTTATAACATAAGCAATAATTACTTCAGTAAAGATGATGCCCTAGTGGCTCAACCAAGCATATGTAGCAAAAAATTGATTCCAACTTAAACAATCTCCAAATCACAAAAATTCACATTATCCAATGCAAGATTTTATTTCTCCAATGCAAGTATACTAGTGCCTTTAGCTATTGGGTTGTGGAGTCAAGTAATTAAAGAGATAAAAAATTATGTCTCCTTGGGGGTGTAAACCCTTTTACTCTCCAAGGCAAGAAAATTCTAAGCTAGGAGATACTAGGAGGGTGCAAACCCTTTTACTTCTCCTAGTAAAACCTTGTGCAACAAATAATGTCTAGACAAAAATTATAGATAATGACGGGGCTGTAAATCCTTATACTCCCCCAAAAATCTAGCAAATCAAACTTGTAACTAAGCAATGAAGCATCAACAAGATAAGTCCTTACCTAGTCCAAGAAAATGACAAGATAAACCTCCTTCTATCAAGATAAATCCACCACACATGCCAAATAAAAGCTCAAAGAGAGGTAGCACACTACTTCTTCCACTAATAGCATAAAGAAACCAAGACACGAGCAAAAGAGAGAAGAGGTTTCCCAAGGAGGGCACAAATTTCATCCAAATACTTCTAACAATGGGAGAGTTATGTTATGAAATGAGATTCACATGATCTCTATTTATACAAAACGTTTCAAACATAGTTTGTCCATTTAATTAGGGTAAAACATAATATAAGGGTCAACAACCCTTATCTTACACCTTTACACAAATAATAATATTCAATTTACACTTTTTCACATTAGAAACCCTAAAACAATATGACGTCACCCCATTAGAGAGACGTTCTGACACTTTCAAAGTAGTTGGAGGAGAAAGTGGAGGTCGTTGGGACTCCTAGAGCCTCCTCATGCACCAAGTTCAATCCATGCCTCCTTCAGTCAAATCATGCCTAGTGTCAATGAACAACAAATCCATTGCCACCAACCCTAGCCCTAGGTGATGTTAAGCCCCAAATAGTGACATTTTCCCCTCCTAGGCAAGTTGTTTGGCATGTGAGGGCTAGGAAATGTCCTCCAAGGTGTCTTTTAGGCCTCTGAAGGAAATTCATCATGATTCGACATGTGGGCCCCTAGCATCCAACCTGTGGGATTCAAGCCCCATGGAAGCTGATGCAGGAGCATCACCAGCAGCAAGCGAGCATGGAGGCAGAAGACAAGCTGGAAAGTGCAACACACATTTTTCTCACGTTTTGAGATATTTTTGAAAACATTAAATGTAGTGGTTAAAAGGAGGTGTACTCACATATTGTAAACAGATTATGAGCGATTTCTCTCATCTGTAGAAAGTTAAGGCATTTATGCATAAGTTAATGAAAGTAGGTAGATTTAAATTCTAGATTAGACAACTTTAGAGCATAGGAGGGAAAATGACTATAGACACCCTCATTCTTGTATTATTGTAACATTAAGCACAATAGCATAGAGAAGAGGAGAGCTGTAGCGGAGAGTAGTAAAGAAGAACCCATGTACAAAAGTTCTGAATTAATATATGAAACCTTGATTCAGATTTATGGTGTTATGATACTTTTTGTGTATACATGCTAATTGATCTGCTTATGGTTGTTTTATTCTCTCTGTTATGCATTTGCTTTGATATTGTGTGAATGTATGATTTCATGTTGAATGTTGAAGTCTGAGAGAGGAAGTGAATGAGTTTCAGTTGTTTCTCATCCTGAGTAAGAAGTTCCTGCAAGGAGTGCAGTGAAATGTCCGCAAGGAGTGCATTGACGAAGGTTCAGAGTTTCATCTCTGAAAAGCTCAGGAGGGATATCATTGTTCGTATTCCAACAAAAGTGTAGAAGTAGTACAGGAAGCCATGCAAGGAGTGCACAGGCATCAGAAGTATTAAAATTAACCACCCAATGGAGAGGGAAAGGACTACTATTGCAGGGAGTGCACATAGTCGAGAGAGATCAAATACACAGGGATATTTGATAGATTGCCGCAAGGAGTGCGTGCAGGGGTTCTTTTGAGGCTTGAAGTTATCAGAGGAAGCTCAGGAGGGTTGACACCTTTGAAGTATTCAAAGGAAGATGAAGGTTGAAGTCATCCAACAGAAGTAAAGTTTAGAAGGAATAACTTTAGTTCATTTCACAGGAGGTGTCAAGGAGGAAAGGACGATCAGAATTCCCCCAGGAGAACTTCCGAAGTCACGAGGACCGTGAGATCCTGAGGAACTCCAAGGTGGATAGGGGAGGATGACCCGTCAGTTGGTATCAAGAATCAATGTGGACCGTTGATCACGACCTGTTGTGGGCCGTCAGATCATTTAGGGGTTCAGAAAAACCTCAGAAGACAGAGGTTTGGGACAGAGAGTTCTGAACTTTCGGTATCCGGAAGTCCGAAATCGCGCCAGCCGTTGGATCGAAGGAAGGCTTATAGCAGTTGATCCCGTTGGAAGTACCATTTTGGAGATCGGGGATTCGTAGGTTGGAGAGTCAGGAGTCTTGCGTTTGGATTCGTGAAGACGCGAAGTCCGAAACCTCGATAAAGTGACACGACCCATGTGAAAGTCAACTTTTGGTTGACCTCCCGGATTTTGACATTTCGACATTCACGGAGATGAGAGGTAGGGATCCTTTGTTCCAGGATTTACGAAATCGTGAAATGTGATACGACCGTGCAAGAGGAGGACATGGCCAAACGTTTCAGGAAATTGACATTTTGGGTTTCGGCAGTTGAAAGGCCGGGAAGCTCAACACTAGGGATCGCGAAACTCGAAGTCCCGAATTCAGAAAAGGGGCACGATGTTATTTTGGCCCAAGGGGATTGAGTTGGCACCTGGTGTTTGTCCACACAGAATCAATTCATAAGGACCTGTGGATCAAAGTTGTTGAAGGTTCCGATAGGGATCCAAACGAGCCACTTCAGCTCAGAAAGGGATATTTGAATGATCCTGTGAGCAGATCTTGACTTGCAGGTTGGGGGTCTGTGCCAAGTTTGGTATTAGAGCCCATAAAAAGTTATTTGTTTTCTGTAGAAAAGGAAGGAAGAATATTTCTCAGCCATGCCACCGAGAAGGAGAGATAGACCAATGCTTGATCCAACAGTGGAAAGGGAAATGCGTGAACTACGTGCCAGGCTTGATGCCATGGAGACAGCTCAGAGGCGCACAATCGACACTGGGGATATCAGTGAGGTTGACAATGAAAATGAAGCTGGACATGGAGAAGAAGTCGCAGTCGAAGATGCTGTAGACGAACGCTTGTTCAGGGCTGTTGCTAGGATAGGTGCCAGGGCAAAGATGGAAATTCCCATGTATGATGGAAACCTAGACTTTGAAGAGCCTCTAGACTGGATTAGAGCTCTGGATAAATACTTCGACTATGAGGATGTCGAGGAAGACAAAAAGGTCAAACATGCTGTCACTAGACTTAAAGGGCATGCAACATTATGGTGGCATGAACTGCAGGCTGACAGACGCTGCAAAGGCAAGCAAAAAAT
Organism: Picea mariana; assembly: GCA_032191745.1. Lineage (NCBI taxonomy): Eukaryota > Viridiplantae > Streptophyta > Pinopsida > Pinales > Pinaceae > Picea > Picea mariana. The sequence continues at coordinate 414,098 of JASDQU010739600.1, forward strand.
CAAAAGTTGGGATAGAATGGTTGTGAAGATGAAGGCAAAATTCATCCCCAAGGATTATCAAATCACTCTAGTTCGGAGAATGTATAATTTGAGACAGAAGCTGATGACAGTGAAAGAGTACACTGAAGAATTCTACAAATTAAACATCAGAGCAGGTCATTGGGAGAGCGATGATGAAAAGGTTTCCAGGTATATGCATGGTCTGAGATATGACATCCAAGATGAGATGAGCATGATGATCATTGGGATAGTAGAAGATGCTTATCAGATGGCTTTGAAAGATGAAGAAAAGCTGAGTCGAAAGCAAGTTCAAAGAGGCCGAGGCAGAAGTCAAGCCAGAGGCAAGAAAAGTGCCCAAGACAAAGCTCATAAACCTCAAGAAGAGGGAAAGAAACCTCAAACTCAACATGAGAGAGGAGGAAGCTCATAGAGAGGACAATATGCTGATAGAAATACTTTTCCTCGAACCATAGGAAGAGGAAGAGGCAGAAGTGGAGAAATAAAATGCTTTAACCGTGGAAAAAATGAACACAAATCCTATGAATGTCCAGATAGAAAGAAAGAAGGAGGTGAAACTCACATTGCCAAAGCACAAGGACAGAATGTTGAGGTAGAAGATGCTGAGGGCAGAAGATCCTTGATGATGAGAAAAGTTCTCTTGAAGCCAGAGAAAGAGGTAGAGAACCCAGTCCAAAGGAACAGACTTTTTCGGACTGCTTGCAAGACCAAAGACAGGGTATGCAAAGTTATCATGGACAGTGGTAGCACTGATAATCTCGTTTCTACAGATATGGTAGAAAAGTTGGAGCTAGAGACTATTGAACATCCAAGCCCATACAGAGTTTCATGGCTACAAAAAGGACATCAGGTAAATGCCACTAAACAATGTTTAGTTGAATTTAAAATCGGAGGATATAAGGATGAAATACTATGTGATGTTATTCCCATGGATGTTTTTCATCTATTGTTGGGTAGACCGTGGCAATATGACAAGAATGTAGTTCATGATGGGAGAAAGAACACATACACCCTGGAGAAGAATGGGAGAACTCACATGTTGTTGCCAATTAAAGATAAAGAAGTCAAAATGGAGGTGAGCGACACTGCACTTCTCATGAGTGGGAAGGAACTTCTTAAGGAGGTTAAGAAGAAGGAAGATACACAATTCATTGTGGTCAAGAAGCCTAGAATTGTCTTGGCCATTACAAGAGTGGATGATTTGCCAGAGGAAATCCAAAAGTTGTTGGAAGAGTTTGCTGATATAGTAGTGGACGAACTACCTCGTTCGTTGCCACTGATCAGAAGTATAAGTCATCACATCGATCTTATACCTGGAGCTAGTTTACCAAACAAAGCAGCGTACAGATTGACGCCGCAAAAGAATGAAGAGGTCAAGAGACAAGTCCAGGATTTAATGGACAAAGGGTTGATTCGGGAAAGCTTGATTCCATGCACTGTTCCAACAGTGCTCAGCCCAAAGAAATATGGAGGCTAGAGGATGTGTACAGACTCAAGGGCAATTAATAAGATTACCATCAGATACAGATTTCTATTGCCAAGGATGGATGATTTGATGGATTGCTTGAGTGGAGAATTTTTTTTTTCAAAGATTGATTTGAAAAGTGGATATCATCAAATTCGTATGAGAGAAGGTGATGAATGGAAGACATCATTCAAGACGAATGAAAGGATGTATGAATGGCTTGTTATGCTGTTTGGCTTAACAAATGCGCCTAGTACTTTCATGAGATTGATGAATGAAGTCCTGGAAGATTTCATAGGGAAATTCATCATTGTATATCTTGATGATATATTGATTTTCAGAAAAACTCAGGCAGAACACTTGAAGCATATAGCTACAGTGATGAGAAGATTACAGCAAGAGAAACTGCTGATAAACATGAGGAAATCAACATTTATGAGGACATAACTCATTTACTTGGGTTTTGTTATCTCTGCAAATGAGCTGAAAATGGATCCGGATAAGGTATAGGCGATTAAGAATTGGCCATCACCGAAGAGTATATTTGAAGTTAGAAGCTTCCATGGATCAACTAATTTCTATAGGAAATTCATCTGAAATTTTAGTGGAATTAGCGAACCGATGATGGATACAGTGAAGAAAAGACACAAAGCTTTTCATTGGATAGAGGAAGCAGAGAAAAGTTTCAATCTGTTGAAAAGGAAGATTACTGAACAACCAATTTTGGTGTTGCCAGATTTAAGTAAGACATTTCAAGTCAAATGTGACACTAGTGGATTTGCAATTGGAGTAGTCTTAAGTCAAGATGATAGACCAATCACATACTTCAATGAGAAATTGAATGAGGCGAAGGTTAAGTACTCCACATATGACAAGGAATTCTATGCATTCATACAAGCGCTAAAGAAATGGAGACATTATTTGGTTCTTAAAGAGTTTGTTTTGTACAACGAAAATCATGCTTTGCAATTTGTGACTCAACAGGAGAAGTTGAACCAAAAGCATGCTAAATAGGTTGAATACATGTAGAATTTTACTTTTGTAATTAAACATATTTCTGGTACTGCTAACAAAGTTGCTGATGCTTTGAGTAGGAAATGTTTACTGAGGCAGGAATTTAGAGTCAAAACTTTGGGTTTTGATAACCTCAAAGAAATGTACAAGGATGATCCAGAATTTAAAGAGGTGTATGAGGCGTCTGAGAATCCAATTCTCAGGAATAGAATCCAATGGACCGAATATATGATCCATGATGGATTATTATTTAGCAACAATCAGTTATGTATTCCAAAATGCTCCATGAGGGAGAACCTGCTAAAAGAAAAACACATTGGAGGATTGGCCAGACACTTCGGTCATGACAAAAAGTTCTCAAAACTGAATGGCTCATATTTTTGGCCAGGGATGAGGACAGATGTAGAATTTGTCAACACACAAAGGGAAAAACGCAGAACACAGGGTCATACCAGCCATTACCCATACCTGAGAGGCCGTGGGATGCCGTAAGCATGGATTTTATATTGGGGTTGCCAAGAACGCAAAGAGGATTTGATTCAATCTTTGTGGTGGTAGACAAATTTTCAAAGATGGCACATTTCATACCATGCCAGAAAACCAGTGACGCAACTCATATTGCGAACCTGTTTTTCAAAGAAGTCATCAGACTTCACGGTTTTCCAAGGAGTATTGTGTTTGATCGAGATACTAAGTTTGTTGGACATTTCTAGAGGACTTTATGGAAGAAGCTGGGGACAAATTTGTCATTTAGCTCAGCTTATCATCCTCAAATGGATGGATAGACAGAAGTTGTGAACAAAAGCCTAGGAGATTTGTTGAGGAGCCTAGTGACTGAAAAACACAGTCAGTGGGATCACATTCTGCCATAGGCGGAATTTGCTTATAATGATTTGGTCAATAGAAGCACAAGGCAGAGTCCATTCCAAATTGTATATGGAATGCAGCCAAGGGGAGTTTCTGAATTGAAAGATTCAGAACAGAATGAATTTAGGAGTGCTAGTGCAGAGGACTTTGCAGAAGTGATGAAGGAGCTTCACACCTGAATTAAGGAGCGATTGCAGGATTCGAGCCAAGAGTATAAGTGCAGAGCAGATCAACATAGGCGAGAACTTAAATTTAAAATTGGTGATATGGTTCTTTCACACCTGAGGAAGGAGAGGTTCCCAAGGGGGACATATAACAAACTGAATATGAAAAAGATTGGACCATGCAGAGCCATGAAGAAATTTGGGGTAAATGCTTATGAGATCGAATTACCCGATGGGATCGAAATTTCATCGATATTCAACATCTCGGATTTGTACCCTTACAGAGCTGAAGAAGCAGGAGCAGACAATGGACAGACAAAGGTTTAGTGGGTTAAACAAATACCTATAGCTGAAAAGCCACGGATGGAAAGTATACTTGACAAGAGAATCAACAAGAGGACCAGGAGGAAAGAGTATTTTGAATACTTGGTCAAGTGGAAGGGACATCCAGTTGAAGATGCCAGCTGGGAAGATGAAGCAGAAATTCAGAGGCATGGGCAGACCATGCAAGAACTCATGAACAAGATTTCATGAAAATTTTCAAGCGAGGGAGTATGATGCAGGAGCATCGCCAACAACAAGCGAGCGTGGAGGCGGAAGACAAGCTGGAAAGCGCAACATGCATTTTTCTCACGTTTTGAGATATTTTTGAAAACATTAAATGTAGTGGTTAAAAAGAGGCATACTCACATATTGTAAATAGATTATGAGCGATTTCTCTCATCTGTAGAAATTTAAGGCATTTATGCATAAGTTAATGAAAGTAGGTAGATTTAAATTCTAGATTAGACAACTTTAGAGCATAGGAGGGAAAATGACTATAGATACCCTCATTATTGTATCATTGTAACATTAAGCACATTAGCATAGAGAAGAGGAGAGATGTAGTAGAGAGTAGTAAAGAAGAATCCATGTACAAAAGTTCTGAATTAATATATGAAGCCTTGATTCAGATTTATGGTGTTATGATACTTTCTGTGTATACATGCTAATTGATCTCCTTATGGTTATTTTATTCTCTCTGTTATGCATTTGATTTGATATTGTGTGAATGTATGATTTCATGTTGAATGTTGAAGTCTGAGAGAGGAAGTGAATGAGTTTCAATTGTTTCTCATCCTGAGTAAGAAGTTCCTGCAAGGAGTGCAGTGAAACGTCCGCAAGGAGTGTGTTGACGAAGGTTCAGAGTTTCATCTCTGAAAAGCTCAGGAGGGATACCATTGTTCTTATTCCAACAGAAGTGCAGAAGTAGTATAGGAAGCCATGCAAAGAGTGCACAGGTGTCAGAAGTATTAAAATTAACCACCCAGTGGAGAGGGAAATGATTACTATTGCAGGGAGTGCACAGAGTCGAGAGAGACCAAATACACAGAGATATTTGATAGATTGCCACAAGGAGTGCGTGCAGGGGTTCTTTTGAGGCTCAAAGTTATCAGATGAAGCTCAGGAGGGTTGACACCTTTGAAATATTCAAATGAAGATGAAGGTCAAAGTCATCCAGTAGAAGTAAAGTTTAGAAGGAAGAACTTTAGTTCATTTCACAGAAGGTGTCAAGGAGGAAAGGACGGTCAAAATTCCTCCAGGAGAACTTTCGAAGTCGCGAGGACCGTGAGATCCTGAGGAAATACAAGGTGGATAGGGGAGGACAAACCGTTAGTTGGTATCAAGAATCAATATGGACTATTGATCACGACCTGTTGTGGGCCATCAGATCATTTCGGGGTTCAGAAAAACCTGAGAAGACAGAGGTTTGGGACCAAGAGTTCTGAACTTCTGGTATCCGGAAGTCTGAAATCGTGCCAGCCATTGGATCGAAGGAAGGCTTATAGCCATTGATACCATTGGAAGTACCATTTCAGAGATCGGGGATTCATAGGTTGGAGAGTCGGGAGTCTTGTCTTTGGATTCGCGAAGACACGAATTCCGAAACCCTGATAAAGTGACACGACCCGTGTGAAAGTCAACTTTTGGTTGACCTATTGGATTTTGACATTTCGGCATTCGCGGAGATGAAAGGTAGGGATCTTTTGTTCCAAGATTCCTGAAATCACAAAACACGATATGACCGTGAAAGAGGAGGACGTGGCCAAGCATTTCGGGAAATCGACATTTTGGGTTTCGACAGTTGAAAGGCCGGGAAGCTCGACACTAGGAATCGCGAAACCCGAAGTCCCAAATTCAGAAAAGGGGCACGACGTTATTTTGGCCCAAGGGGATTGAGTTGGCACCTGGTGTTTGTCCATGCAGGCTCAATTCATAAGGACCTGTGGGTCGAAGTTTTTGAAGGTTCCGATAGGGATCCAAACAAGCCACTTTGGCTCAGAAAGGGAGATTTGAACGATCCTGTGAGTAGATCTCGACCTGCGGGTTGGGGGTCTGCGCTAGAAGCCCAATCTAGGCTTGTTCCTCCAAAACTGTCCACCAAACAAGGTCCTACAAAATAAATGGGTATGCCCTCCAAAGATCTCAAGTCAAAATATCATGGTGAGTGAAAACCACATCTAATAAACAAGGCATCTAAAAATGTGCATCAAAACTACCTCATCAAATTAAACAAATTCTCAAAGACCCTATACAATTGACCAAGTTTAGGTATTGGAGGGGTGTCATAAAATTCCTATTGGGTAGACCAAAACCCTCAAGTAGGGGATGCTCCTTCAAAGTCATGTAGTTGATTATAAGGTGGATATGGGTTTAGACTTCATAGGTCAATGAGTTTCATGACATACAAGGGATCGTATCATCTCATCTATGGGTGTCGTTGTAGAGGGTGTGCTGCACCTTCATTTTCAATGCATCCTTTTTCCAATCCCATTCATTGCCTTCAATTCTTTTTGGATGTTTCCAGTTTGAAGCCAAGGTGGGGCTTCTACCAAAAAAATAAAAACTGTTCCCACCTTGACTCTACCCTGGTCACATCATGCTTCCCCAAGTTGGGAACATGTGTGGGGCTTATACATAAGAATTAAAAATAGTGCCCACACATGCCCCTCCTTGGTTGACATTTGTTATTAGTTATTGTTTCATGGGTCCCATCAATTTTTATGAGAGACATTTCACTGTCCTCGGGATCCTTGGGCGAGCATCTAGAAGGTTGATGGTTTGGATTTTAATATTTTTCCAACTACAGGCCTTTGGGCCTTGAACCCCTTCTTCCCATGAAATGAGGTACATACCTTTCTTGGGTCACTAAATCCAAAGGGCCTAGAAGAGGGAAATGTGATGGGAATGTGATGAGCGGAAAGTTATAAGTATGATCGGAAATGGTACGGTGACCCCTCAAGGGACCCCAAGTTACACCCCTTCCCCAAAAGTTGGCCACTTACTAGGAAATCGATGACACTCACCAAGGTGAAACATGGTAAAAAACATAATGTCCAAGCATACGTTCTATAATCAAAAGAAGATTCAATACAACATGCTTAAATGCCTCAAATATTAGGGTGATTACCTGCCACAATACATGACTTGTGCCGCATAAAGAAAGACCCGTGTGCCTTACAAAATCTAGTTGGTGTGGTGGATGCACCGATGATGAATCGAACTGTGGTGATAAAGTGGGCTTCCATATGTGCAAGTGGAAACTGCTAGTCACATGGTCTCTCGACACTCCATGTTTGCAACATGAGGGCCTCGAGACATCAAATCCTTATTTATCCCACAAAATGGGGATAAAAATACCTAAATACCTAATGAATTTGTAAAACATGTAGACTTAACAAAAGGCATGGTTTTTGGTTGCTTCTTCCAATGTTACTTTAGCCAAATCCGAGTCCAATTTGACAATTTCGACATCCTCCGAAAGCTGGTGCACTATTTCATCTTCCCTTGGTCCCCCATTGTTTGAATTGATACCCCACACCTAATTGGATTCTCCATACTGCTCAGCCTTAGTCAAATTCATGACCATGTTACGAAGCATGTTACATTCAACCTCTACTATTGTAATCTATTGCTTCAATTGAACCAACGTACCCATAATTGTATCAATTTGGGTAGTGACTTGTTGATCCTGCTCATGGATTTTTCTTGTATGTTAAAGGATTGAGATTCTATTACCCAAAATAGCATCTTCACGGCCTCTTAATTCCCACAAGATCTCCTACAACTCCCTGTAATCCATCTATGCAATGTAATAGTCCAATATCAAATACACACTTAAACTCCCAATACTACCTGCAATGTCTTGCCTTTGTTTCTCAATCATAGCCCTTGAAGCCCATGACAAGTTCTATCTAGACTCTGCATGATCCAAACAAACACCACACACATACTCTTTCTGAAATAAATAGAGGATTCCATAGTAAGTCTGAAGGTGAACAATTGGGGCCTAAAGGGTACCATATAAAAAAGCCACTAAAAAATGAAAAGGGGCATTGTTAATTCCTTCCACAACTAGAGAACCCCCAAAAAATCTTGACCAAGGTTAGAATCAAAGGAGCACTCACCCAAAAGAACAAGAGTTTGCAAAGAGAAACTGAATTTAAACAAATTTAGAACATGTTCCCCTAAATAAGAGACTAAAACCGAGATGAAACCCCCTGAACCAAAGCTTGAGACAAACCCAATTACTACACTCATTTTAGAGAAAATGGAACACAAGGGTAGGAAAGGGTGGAATATCAATAATGTTCTAGAAGAGAATAAAAACCATGCACACAAGCCAAATCCAAATATCAATACTCACCAGACCAAATTTTGGACCTGCAAGCTAGAATCTCTGCACAAGAAAGCCAAACCACAGAGCCATAATCCCACAATATTGAGGAGAATTACCTCCCATGGATTCAAATTCATGTGGATATAGGTGTTTAGGAATGTGATAATATGGGAGGAGTCTCTTCTCATAACACACACTACCATACAAAGAACTTGCCTTACGATTTTCCATGTGCCTTCTTATATTCTTGATACGTTCCATTTCCTCCATGAAAATATTAAGGGAGAGGTTGATTGTATAACTTGGCATTGATAACAATGTATTAAACTTTTAAATAAGTGGCTTGATTAGCATAATCATGTGCTAAAGAGTTATTCTCCCTTAGAGCATGAAAGAAATTAACATCAGAGATTTTTTTGGATTCTTGCTTTGCCCATTCTAACAATGATGCCAAAAGAGTGTCAACTAGGATGGTATTCAAGACCATATGTCTTATAGAATTATTTGAGTCCCCAACCACATTCAATTTTTCAATGCAAGAGTTGATGACAATCTTCAAGCCTTTCAATAATGCATATGCTTGAGCTTGATTATTGGTTAATGTACTGAGACCCCGAGTGAATGAAACTTCTATTATTCCTCTAGTGTTTATATTAACCCCTCCCACACCTTCCAACCCAGATGGAAAACTATTAATGCTTAATAGATTCAAAATTAAGATGGATCTAGGCTTGTTTTTATATATATTTTAAAGTCAGAAAAAACCTACAACAAGATCATTATGTGTAGACGACCTAACCACTCACTAATGGTCCATAAAAGAGTAGAATTCGATATACCTCTGGGTCTTGAGCAATCATAAGTAGTGTTAGGTCATACACCATGACCATAAGGTGGTTTCATCCTACCATAGTCTCCCATGGAAGGTCAATATATTGAAATGGAATGCCAACATCTTTAAATGGAATCGTTGAGGCTACCTGCCTTACAGTCATGTGATTCCAAAATTTGTTTGCCTTAGCCCCATACATGAAGCCATGATTGCTAACATATATCCATACATATATATATTAATTAATGTTCACTGTGTGTGTGTGTGTGTATAACATACACACGTTACAATCTCATCTATATTGAGATCTTGATGCAACAAAGAAAGGTTCTGCTCCATTGATTGGCTGGCATTTTTATTCCAAGAAATTTGGGGTTGCTCAAGTGAATGTAGTTTAGATTCGCTCAAGGGAATGTACTTCAGATTTTCTGATGTTCTTTTAATGTTCAAGCGTAGGCATCATGCTCTTTCTAATTAGTGGAAATCATCCTAAAAACATGGACATGATTCATTGTGTTCTAGAATGTTCCTGGGGTGAGCATCATTGACGTTATTCCCTATTTTGTAAGTTATTTCATGTAAGAGAATAGTTGAATACCATAGTGGTGATGGCGTGGAGGTTGGTTAATGAGGTTAGCAACGTGGAGTTTTTGTTGAGGTCAAATTAGATTTTCCTACCTTAATTTCATTTTTGTGCGTACTTCACTAGGTTGACAAGCTTGTTGAGATTTGGGTACCTTGGAAAGTGGTCCCCTTGTGTTTGTGAGTCTCTAAATAGAAAGGGGGAGAATATTACCCTTATACCTTTACTTTATGATCTAATTTCACTTTGACTTAATCACTTAAGTCATAAAGTGAAATTTGTCACTTAAGTCATAAAGTGACAATTAATTCAGAAAGTGGGTGAATTAATAGACATAAAACAAACTATGTAAACTTAAGTAAAGTGGGTTTCTAAGTGAGACTTATGAGAAGTGATCTCACCCATTGATTAGACTTGGGATAGATGCGATCTAGGCCCTTGATCTTTTAGGTTTGGCCAAAGAAAGGCTAAATGAGGCAAAATGGTAAGGATGGGACTCATTCTTCACTTGAGAGAGTTGAGTGAGGTGAGGAAGAGAGCAAGTGCGTTGGATAAGAAGAAGGGCACACTTCTTGAGAGAAGAAGGGCTCATGAGGGTTTGAGTGTGCACTCTCATGCATAAAGGGGTGCAAGAAAGATAAGGGCACATCCATAGTGAGAATCCAAGGGGCACAATAGAAAGGAAGCAAGCTATAAGTTGTGAGGAGCACATCTTGAGTAGAGAGGCACTTGTATGCACTTGAGGGCACACTTGTAGAGGAGTGGGAGCGCATATCTTGAGAAGATATGAGGGTGCATCCATGTAACAAGTGAGGGCGCAGTTGGGGGTTGGAAAAGGGAGCCAAGGACAAGGGACACATCTTCAAGGGTGCAATTTACCAAGATATCAAGAACAAACAACAAGGGAAACAAATGCTAAGGTAGAGGGGCACAACCCATGAAAATGGGTGCACATTCCAAGGAAAATGGGCGCTACTATCAAGGGACTCCATTACAAGATTGAAGATAATCTTATGTTGTAACATGTTCCTTGTGT
>JASDQU010739600.1:424799-452631 GCA_032191745.1 Picea mariana
ACTGGTTTTCCCCATGGGGGTTTTTCCAAGGTCATGTTGACCAAAAACTACATGTGTTTATTTTTCATGTTTTCTTAGTATTTTCAGTGGTAGGTTGTTAAAGATCCTAGAGGTGTGTTTTATGTTTAATGCATGTTATTGAAGGATAACTTGGACAACAAAACCATCCATAATTTATCCTTATAACAAGAGGACTTAAAGAGCATCAAACCAAATATTTGTGGGCAGATTTTGAGAGGGAAAAGTCTAAATTTAGTGGGCTGTTTTGAAAAGCAAGAAGGCTGTCCTAAAACATCAAGTAAAATAGTTTGAAAGTACCCGAAACATAGTGCCCAACAAGAGGTCAAATGACACGCTTGTTGGGCAGCCCATAAAACCTCATAAAATCTTCAGAGCTTATCGATCTTATGTTAAGATACATGAAGACATTCATGTACACTCCACCATGTGACATGCCAAAATTCATTAATTATTCCATTAAGCTCAATAGTATTATACATCACTACCTCACCACAATCAGTTCTCGAGAGAATATTTGAATTGCACACTCAATACAACAACATATCTATTTATGATCTAACAACATTCACTCATAAATAGAATATGACTATAGATGTATACAACTAGTCTTCACAAACTAGAGTACCCACTCTAGACAATATATCATATGAAAAAAACATGCAAACTAGCACTAGATTCACACACATTCTAACAATGTATCTTGAGGATAGTGCTCAAGGAAACCAAGTTTAATCTTGCATTAAAATTTCAATGCTGGTAAGGATTTAGTGAGTATACCCGCCACATTGTTTTATGTAGAACGATATTCCATATATGCCTTCTTGTTGATCAAGCCTCAGATGAAATGACACCTTGTCTCTATTTGTTTAGAATTGTGATGAGACACAAACTGTTTATAACTTAAATAAAAGATTGGTTATCACAATAAAGAATAGTAGGAGTCTTTTCCATAACTCCCAACTCAAGAAGTAACTTCTTCAACCATATTCCTCACAAATTACAATAGCAAAAATGTCCATGTATTCAACCTCAGTGGATGACAAAGAAACACAAGCCTACCACTCACTACTCCAAGATATCATTCATGATCCTAATGAGAAATAATACCCTGCATTGGAGCTTCTAAAGTTTTCAACTCTTGCTCAATTAATATCTACAAATCCATACAAGTAAATTCCTTTCCCTTCTCATAACTAAGGACATACGAAATTGTCCCACTCAAATATCAAAGGGCTCTTTACCAACTCATAAATGAACCTCTTTAGGCTTCACCGTGCATTGGCTTAAGATATTCAATGCATCTAATAACTTAGGACATGTATTACACAAGTAAAGAAGACTACAAATCAATTGATGACATATGTTGGCATCCACACGTTTACTTGGGTCATCCTTTCACAATTTCACACAAGGATCCATGGGTGTAGAATTAAGTTTGCAACCTTCCATTCTAAACTTCTTCAAAGTCTCTGTAGCATACTTGGAATGAGTTAAAATAAGTTTATTTTTGTCTTGACACACCTCTAAACCAAGACAACAATTAAAAACACCCAAATATTTCATCTCAAATTCATGCAACAACTAATTATTCAACCAATGAATCAAATCATCATCATTAAAAATTAGAAATAAATCATCCACAAATAAACCAACAAGCACAATACTATCCCCATCACATAGAAAATATAGCTTATCATTAACATATGATTTTTTTATGTATTTTTCATGGAATCACTCATCAATTCAAGTGTACCATGCAATACAAGGAGCCTTATTAAGGCCACATAAGTCCTTCAACTTGAACACAATATCCTCCTTACTAGAAACCTAAAAATCTTGCGGTTGTCTTATGTAGACTTCATCTTTCATAACAAACTTTAGAAAGAAAGTTTTCACATACATTTGGAGAAGAATTTAATCATAAAAAGACGCCAAGGAAATAATAGATAGATCTAATGGTAGTATATTTTACAATTGGAGCTTAGGTATCATCATAGTTAATATTTCTCTATTGACTAAAACTTTTCACAAAAAACAATGCTTTATACTTTTCAATGAAACAATCAAAATTATGTTTCAAGTTCAAAATCCATTTACTACCAATCACAATCTTCCCTAAGGAAAATGGATCAAATCACACACACATCATTCCTCATGATGCTATCATATTCTTCTTGCATGGCTTCAACTTGAAGCTTCATAAAAAATCTTGGGATCATAATCAACAAAAGGTACTCATCAAAGTAAAAAATTTGCTTAATACATGTTATTTAAAACTATAGTTTTAGTAGACCTCTTAGGAGGCATTTGGAACTCTCATTTTTTCCTCAAGATTCAACTTTGACCTTTCAACATGTTTCTTAGCCTATAAAGGTCTCTACCCAGTAGTATTTTGATGATCTTTGTGTTCACTACCACTCACCTTATCAAATCCCTTATGTTTCATGAAAGTTATCCCCATTTTGTGGGATAACTAAGGAGATGATGTATCAAGACCCTCATGTTGCAAGCATGGAGTGCCAAGAGACCACATGACTAGCAATGTCCACTTGCACATATGTAATCCATTTCTGTCACCACACTTCGATCCATCGTCAGAGCATCCACCACACCAACTAGCTTTTGGAAAGCATTTGGGTCTTGCTCCGTGCAGTACAAGTTAGTTATTGTGGCAGGTAATCACTCTAATATTTGAGGCATTTAAGCACATTTTATTGAAGTTTATTTTGATTATAGAACGCCTGCTTGGAAATTATGCTTTTGAACCTGTTTCACCTTGACGAGTGTCATCAATTTCCTAGTAAGTGTCCAAATTTTGGGGAAGGGGTGTAACTGGGGGTCCCTTGAATGGTCATCGTACCATTACTGACCATAGTTATCACTTTCTACTGATTGATTTCCCATCACATTGCCCTCTTCTAGGCCCTTTGGCTTTAGTGACCCAAGAAGGGCATGCACCTCATCTCATGGGAAAAAGGGGTTGAAGGCCCAAAGGTTTATAGATGGAAGAAGATAAAATCCAAACCATTAACCTTCTAGATGCTTGCCCATGGATCTCGAGGAAAGTGAAAAGTCTCTCATAAAAAAATGATGGGACCCGTGAAAGAATAACTAATAACAAATTCCAACTAGGGAAGGGCATGTGTGGGCACTGTTTTTAATGCTTAGGTAGAATCCCCACACATTTTCCCACCTTGGGGAATCATAACGTTACCAAGGTAGAGTCAAGGTGGGCACAACTTTTATTTCTTGTGTAGAATCCCCACCTTGGATTCAACATATAAACGTCCTAAAATAATTAAAGGAAATGAATGGGATTGGAAAACATATGCACTAAAAACGAAGGTGCAACACACCCTCTACAAAGGCACCCACATATCAGAAAATATGAGCTCTTGTATGTCATGAAACCCATTGACCTATGAAGTCTAAACCCCTATCCACCTCATCATCCACTACATGACCTTGAACGGGCATACTTGGAAGCATCCCCTACTTGAGGGTTTTGGTCTACCCAATAGGACTTTTATGACACCCCTCACATACCTAAACTTGGTCAATTGTATAGGGTCTTTGTTGGCACAGGGGCAGACCTAGGGTTCAATGCTACAACAACGCACCAACAAAACCCTAACTACTAGCCCTTTCGACAACACCTGCGAAGTAGATGAAGTATCACCCGAGGTAGAGGAAGGGGTGGTTGCAGGACTCATGTGTCTGCAACATTAGCTTGGACACAGATATGTGATTATAATACTTGATAGAGCACTTAACACCGTTAGTTCATCACTATTTAACCAATATCTACTTCGCAGAGAAAACAAAGCATCACAACATTCACCCTGATCTAATGTATCTAAGCACTTAGCATAAAGAAATAGATTAGATCTAGTAGATTCAAGCACTAAGCAAGTTCACATAGGTTAGATCTAGCATCCAGGGTCATCATAAGAACAAAGCATAAACAGATCTATCTATCTATATCAAAGAACTTAGCAAGTAAAGACATAAACACATCAAAACATCACACAGAGAATAATAACACAATATTTACGTGGTTCACCCCCACCCTGGGACTACGTCCACTAACTCGTCTTCTTTATTAGCTTCAATCAGTCATCTACATGCACAGAGCCACAAAAACCCTACTCCGCATAGGATAGGAGATCTACGTGCACCTCACCAGGTCCTCCTTCCCCGAGTTAGGTCTAGCACAAAGCCTTTCACAGTCTGTTACAACCACTTGCACTTAGCTCTACAAGTTTCTCACAATATGCATAAAGCATCTACAAACCACACTTGCACTTAGCACTTAGCTTATTGGCCAGTCTACTTATGTCACCTAGCTACTTATTTATAATTTACAAAATAGGCCTAAACATGGGTAAACCCATGGGCCAACATCCCATACCCGTTACATAATCCCAAATCGAAAAAAATACCCAAAAAGGGACCAAGATCCCGCAAGCTTTGCTTCGTCTTGTGCTCTGTCTTCGACAGGCTATCAAAGTCCCAAAATACGTCAAAATTGACCAAGGATCTCCCAAAACTTGGTCAAGGGTCAACAAGCCCCCAACACTCACCTGTGACTCGTCCCGAGTCAGTCTATTTTGACTATTTCTCCTTCGAACGCCTCGAGCTTGGCTCGATTTGCTGTTGTTCTACGCCACCTGTTCAATGAACTCTTGGATGACGGCATCATTGATTGGTCCCTCTAGATGCTGTTCAACTATAGTGACAACCTGCTCTAGCTCTACTCCTTGGCCTTCTACCTCTGTAAACAATTGATAGGCCTTATCTTGTATAGGCTGGAGCCTCTGAGTTACTTCCATAAATCTGCTCTGGATAGTGTGGATTTGCTGCTGGGCAGTTCGCTGCTCTTGGGATCACTTCATTATTTCCACAACTGACAGGGGATTCAACTGCGCCTGTATATTTTCGGCTTGATACTTCACCTCTTGGAGCTGCGACTCCAGTGCCTTCAATTCTGGGTTCTTCGTGAGTTGTTCATAGGTCTGGGTACTGCAACCAGTGAGTTTCTTACATTCCAGGGTAAGATCCTTTAGTCTTTCAATTGTGCTCTGGGCGGTTTCTTCTCTTTGGTCTCTTACATCTTGTGGGGTCTCAGGTACAATGCGTAGCTCCAAATATGCTATGAATTGCTATAGCTTATGGATGGCTTTTGTGAGCTGGTTCACTTGGTATGTAACTTGGTCTTCTGCCTTGATTTCTAAGACTGTCACGGATCAAAGTGCTCTGTTGACCGCTTATTTTACTTTGAGTTGCTCCGTGAACAACTGTTCCTTTTCTTGCTGTAGCTGTGCTTTTTCTTCATCAAACTTCACTTGGAGAGCAAGCTTTTCCTATTCTACAGCACTACGTTGCTCTACGAGTACTCCTTGTACTTGTGTCAAAGCCTGGGTGGTTTTCTCTATTTCTTCCTATGCTCGTCGAAGGCGAGCTTCGACTGTATCGGGTAGACGGTGGAGTTGGGTTGGATCATCTCCCAATTCTAGTTCTCCCGGCACAGTGGAGACTGTGCGGATGGACTGTAGGGCCTGATTTACCCCTCAGAGTTCAGTCTCAATTCAATCATACATCTCTTCTTGCTTTGCTTCTTTTTTCTCTACTATTTCCAGTGAAGCATCTTGCAGGGCAACTATGAGGAAGTCGAAGTCATCGGAGGTGAGGACAGTCTGCATCTTGAGGACAGTCTGCATCTTGGTCATGGTGGCCTTCGATTTCTTCCGGGAGGAAGGTTTCAGAGGCAAACCTTTCCCCTTCTTTAGGGGATCATCCTCATCTCCTTTCTTCTATTCAATTTCTTTGTCATCTAACTCTTCGCCATCACCTCCTTTCTCTGGTGATATGGAAGCAACCTTCACAAATGCACTGTCTAATCCTTGGACCTCTTCGGTCTTCTTTGTCCTGCTAGGTCCGAGTGTATCCTGCGCTATTTCTGGGCTATCGATGTCGTATATCTCCACAGGGTCTGTTGGAATAAGGAGGTCCTCCGATTAGTCCTTAGTGATCTCCTCCAAGTCCTCCTCCATCAACTTATCATAGAATTGAAGCTGTTGCTTGTGTTCGTCAACGCTCGCTGTGATGTAAATAAAATGTTGATCTGCGATGAACTTCATCAAAGGCCTGAACAGACTGTTTGGAGTCATGCGAGGCTCGAACTGTATGGCTATCTTCAACTGATTGTAGTAGGTATGAAAAACAACATTTGACTACCACTATTTATTCATATCACTTGAATACCACAATGTACTAAAATTTGCGGCCAACGGTTCAAATGGCTCAATGTCCAGAAGGTCGCACCTTCCATCATCTCCCAGGAAATAAAAGCTATAAGGATCAAGATCCATCTAAAATGAATTTCATATCCTTGATCTTGTGCTTCTATGCAGTCGAGTTCCAACTAGTTCACGAGGTACTTCGCCCAGTTCATCTAAAGTCCTTCTGCACACTTCCCTGCGAGGTCGACTACAAAATTGGTGACTTGGGTAGGTCGGTTATTTCATACTAACTTCCCTGTAATCAACTAACAGGAAAGACAAATTGTGCCACTCTGGATAGAAGCTACCTTGTAGCGTCACGTGCCCTTCTCGACATCGCCATAAGTGTCCTTGATCTTCTGTGCTAGAGCGAAATCCATGGTTTTTTCAAGGTAAAACTCTTGTGGATCAGGTCCTTGCATACTCAAGCCCATGATCCGATTGATCAGCTTTGGATCAACTGTTATACAACGGTTTAGCCAAAAATAAACACCATGGTAACAAGACAACATCATCTTGACACATGCATTCACCTCCTGGTGTCTTCCGAAGTGGGGAATCTTTATGACGTTCAGCAGGGTGGACTGCGCGAGGTTCATATTCCACAAATGGGGGATTATCTTCGAATTCTTCCCCTTAGTTCTAGTCAGGTACTTATGTGGGGTGAGAATGTTATAGACTTTGAGATCTCTGAGGTTAAAGTCACTAAAATTCCACTTTGCAATCTTATATTGGTATGCTCGAATCGCACGTATCCCCTTCGGGAGGTATGTCGTAACCAAGTTGTATTCAAAATCTCTGGGAAGTTGTCTCGATTAGCTGTGTCGCTCAGAGGTGGAATATAGGCGGGTAATATGGTTGGGATCAATTTGGCATTCGCTAGATCATCCCTGTGCTTGGTTCTCTTTTCATGTGATGGCTGGGATGGTCTGGCTCCATGAGCAGTTGACAAAGAGGTTGGAAATCCTCTCGTCGATGATGCTTGTACACCTGTGGACATCGACATGAATCTTTCAGTCATGAGGTCGATCAGAACTTCTTCAACAACTTTCTCTACAATGCTCAACTCGTCTGACATACACACTCAGGGTTAACAATATCGGGTTTGGAGGGTAACTTAGACACAATAATGGGATAGAGAGAAAGAGTGCAATGATCATTGTGAAAAATCAACTTAGTATGCGGGCTCAAACTCTCAGTTGGAAAAATTGTTCTTGGTGCATGGTGCGACAGGATAAATAGGTAACTCAACAACGAGTCGCTTGCAACGGGTATGAAGCCTTCATTAACTCTGTTATGTCCATTATGGCATGGTCCCAATGGTCGGATGGCGAGCTTTCTATCCATAAATTTCTTTCTACCCGTTTGGAGCATTGGTCTAGCGATTATAATGTCCCCAATGACTATATTGCTTCATCATGGTGATGTGCCATGTGTCACTGTTTTGATATCCTGACGAAGCTCCAATTTTGGAAATTTTCCTTTTGCGAGGTTCCCTTTGGAACCTTCTGCAACTTGTCAATCTTAGCTCTCTTCTTACTTAGATTTCTAGCCTTCTTCCCAGTGAGCTTCGTCTTGTATTCCTTTTTCTGTTCTGATTCTTATCTTCTTTTGGCATAGTTAATTCACGCTATTGAGATTCTTTCCTAAGATTCGAGGGTGATCCTTCTTCTTTATATGGAATAGGTACTTAAATGTTCTGTGGGTCTTATAGTGTTCTTGCAACTTTGACATCCAGGTCTCTGGTGTTAAATAACTTCGATCTGTTCTTCTGTTCTTCAATCAAGTGTGCGATCCTTCTAGTCACGAATTCTTTTAACTCTTGCTTCTTTTGCTCTAAAACTTCTTCTTCTTCTTCTTTCCTTTTGGCCTGATCTCTTTCAATCCAAGGTTTTCCTAGTAGCATGGTAAATGGAGTGTTGTCACCAATAATTTTAATGATCTCAAAATCTTCTTTTGTCGAAGTTCCATTGGCATTCATAGGTATCCGGGTTATCTTTCCACATAGGTTTATCAACCTTCCTTTGAATAGTCCTATTCCTCCTAATGAAGGAATCATAGCAGGCCTCGCTATAGCTTCCCAAGTTCTCTTTGTCATGATATTCACCTATGTTTCCTCATCTAGAACACAACCAATGTCGAAGTCTCCTATTCTTTCTTCAAGGAATTCTTTTTCTTTGAAGATCTCTGATAATGTGACATGTCGGTGGTCATTCAAGGTTTCTTTCATCTGTAGCAATACTTTCTCTAATTCTTTCTGGGATTCTGTCATAATCTTAGTTTCTGGATCTGCCTTAGGGTTTTCTTGTTTCATGTTCATTTCTTCAAGCTTAACAATCAGTCTAGGACAATCCAATACTTCATGGTCCATAGCTTTGCAACAAAGACAACTAGGTCTTTTCCTAGGGCATTCCTTAGAGAGATGTCCCGGTCTTCGACAACTGTAACATAGGTTTAATCCTCTCTTTCTTTTAAATTATCCCCAACCTTTCCTGTACTACGTACTAGGATCATGGTAGATAACCTGCAAACATTTCTTTCTAGGATCCTGCATACACTTATGAATCCAAACATTCTTTCTATGCATAGGTATAACATATTTTTCACTATTCTTATCAGATCTACTCATATCAAACCTTATTTAATCTATTAATACCCTAGTTTTCAAGCTAGGATAGAATATATCAAACATACCTAGATCCATACTGTTAAAACAAAAAATTTCCACTTATCTTACTTCTACAGAGCACAAAGCTTTCAGATCCATAAATTTTCAATATTCTTACCTTTATCAGAGCACAGAGCTTTCAGATGTTTCCTCTTTTAATCAAACAATCTCACTTTTACTTTTCTCAGAGCACAAAGCTTTCAGATCTTACCTCTTTTCTTCAGATCAGACTTCTTTTCCTTAGCACAGAGCTTTTCAAACTAAGTAGAGTACTACGCACTAGAGCAATAGATCTACGCACAGAGCTTTCACAATTTTAGGTCAGATCTTTGCATAAAGCTTCTTCTTCCTCAACTCCTAGAAATCACAGTTTCAGGTCCTAGAAATAGAACCATTTGTTGGCATATGGGCAGACCCAGGGTTCAATGCTACAACAACGCACCAAAAAAACCCTAACTACCGACCCTTTCGACAACACCTGGGAAGCAAATGAAGTCTCACCCGAGGTAGAGGCAGGGGTGGTTGTAGGACTCAGGTGTTTGCAACCTTAGCTGGGACATAGATCTGTGATTATAATACTTGATAGAACACTTAGCACCATTAGTTCATCATTATTTAACCAATATCTACTCTGCAGAGAAAAAAAAGCATCACAACATTCACCCTGATCTAATGTATTTAAGCACTTAGCATAAATAAATAGATTAGATGTAGCAGATTCGAGTACTAAGCAAGTTTACATAGGTCAGATCTAGCATCCAGGGTCATCATAAGAATAAAGCATAAACAAAGATATCTATATATATCAAATCACTTAGCAAGTAAAGACATAAACACATCAGAACATCGTACAGAGAATAATAACACAATATTTACTTGGTTCACCTCCACCCTGGGGCCACGTCCACCAACTCTTCTTCTTTATTAGCTTCAATCAATCATCTACATGCACAGAGACACAAAAACCCTACTCTCCATAGGACAGGATATCTGCGTGCACCTCGCCAGATCCTCCTTCCCCGAGCTAGGCCCAACACAAATCCTTTCACAGTCTGTTACAACCACTTGCACTTAACTCTACAAGTTTCTCACAATATGCACAGAGCATCTACAAACCATACTTTCACTTAGCACTTAGCTTATCAGCCAGGCTACTTATGTCACCAAGATACTTATTTATACTTTACAAAATAGGCCTAAACAAGAGTAAACCCATGGGCCGACATCCCATACCCGTTACATAATCCCAAATCCCAAAAAGGACCCAAAAAGGGACCGAGGTCTCGCGATCTCTGCTTAATCTTGCACTTCGTCTTCAATAGGCTGTTGAAGTCCCAAAATAGGTCAAACTTGACCAAGGATCTCCCAAAACTTGGTCAAGGGCCAACAGTCTTTGAGCATTTTTTTAATTTGATGAGGTAGTTTTGATGCACATGTTAGGTGCCTTGTTTACTAGATGTGATTTTCACTTGCCATGATATTTTGACTTGATATTTTTGGAGGGCGTACCCATTTGTTTTGCAGGACCTTGTTTGGTTGACATTTTTGGAAGAACAAGCCTATCTTGGGATTCCATGGGGATTGAAGCCCACTCGTTGGATTCCAAGGGCCCACATGCCAGATCATGATGACTTGCCTTTGGAGGCCTAAAATAAACCTTGGAAGACATGACCCATGCCTCACATGCCAAACGAATTTCCTAGGAGGGGAAAGATGTCACTTCTTGAGTCTTGACATCACCTAAGGCTAGGGTTTGGTAATGATGGAGGTATTTCTCATTGACACATGGAACATTTTGAAGGAAGAAGGCTTTGAACCAAGAAGAAGAGGCTTGGATGAATGACAAGTGGAATTTGGAGGCCTAGCCATTCTTCCCCAACTTCAATGACTTTCTCCATGTGTCAAAACGTCCCCTAAAGGGGTGACATCATCTTGTTTTAGGGTTTCTAATGTGCAAAAAGTGAAAATTATATATTATATTTTGGTTTAAGGGGTAATATAAGGGTTGTTGACCCCTTATCTTATGTTTTACCCTTTGAATGTGGACAAACTATGTTTTAGAGATTTAGTATAAATAGAGATCAATTGTATCTCATTTGAACATAACTCTCCCATTGTGAGAAGTATTTGGCTGAAATTTTTGCTATTCTTGGGCATTATGGTGTTTCTCTCTTGTGCACTTGTATTTTGGTGATATCTCTTGGTGAATATTGGAGCTAAAGTGGTGCACCTCCCATGGAGGCTTATTGTCTTAGTCTTGGATGACGATTCCTTGGTGAAACTAGGGTTTGATCTCTCTCTTTCTTGGAATTGGTAAGGAAAATATGCACTTGTTAGTTGTTTCTTGCTCTTTATTTGTTATTTATGGTTGAAAACCTAGGGAGAGTATGTTGGATACACCCTCCATTAATGCTTCATCTCATTGCTAAGTTTTTTCTTGAACAAGGGTTGTTAGGAGAAGTACAAGTGAGTACACTCTCCTAGATTTACTCTAGTTTGGTTGGCATACTCTAGGGAGTAAAAAGGATTACATACCTAGGTTATTTGTTGATCTATCTCTTTATTTTAAGACTCCATTCACCCAATTTTCTGAATGCAGTGATTTGGTTTTTGCATTGGAGAAATAAAACAATGCATTGGGAAACATGAACTTTTGCCATTTCAATTTTTTGCAATTTGGGTTTTGGTCTTTGTGCCTAGTGCATCTCTTAGCCACTAGGGCATCCCCTGTAAGGGGTATTTCTTTATGATGTTATAAAATTTTATCTACATCCATTAGGGATAAAGAAACCCTAACTCTCTCATTTATAACTTACTTTTCAACTGTCATAAGTTGCTAAGAGTTTGCCACATTTATCTACTTGACCTAGTGCAAATTTTGGGTGGATTCTTTGTGAGTTTTGGTGGTTGGATTTGATGCTGTAAAAAATTGATTGTTACATCCATAAGGATGAAAAATATCTCTGAAAATTCATTTTATTACAACCTTGTTTCATTTCTAAAGTCTTCTGCTTTCATTCTTGAGTATCACTAGTATTTATCTAACTGATCTCTAGCATCATTCATTGGAATTTTAGCAATTGTTTAGGAGATTTAATACTTATTTATTTGCTTATATATATTGTTGTTTACTTATGAAATTAGGGACAAAAACCTTAACTTGCTTCTCCACCTAACATTATAAATATATTCTTGGCTTTTTCTTGTGTCTCAGGTAGGTACACCATTCTTTGCAGGTGTTCTTGTCTCTTGGCAACCATTGGCTACCATTGAGAATCTTCCCCAATCCTTTCCAAAACTTCTATATTAACCTTTAGGGGGAATTTATTTCATCTCTTAGCTTTCCATATCATTCCCCCAGGGTCACTGTGATTCCCCCCTTGAGGTGATTATATCATCTCGAAAGTGATGAGAATATCTGCCTAAGGTGATAGTGGGTAGGTGTTCTCAAAGTTGTCTCCATTTGGTGGTTGGGTCAGAATTTTATCAACCTACAACTTGTGCAATAACATTTTGGTGGCATTTCCAGGGAGGATTTTGAATCCTTTTCCGAACCCTAACGACACTTTGGCAAGATATACCAAATCCTTTCCCCCAACTTGCTAGGTGACTCCACCTAAAGGACCTTCCCTTTCCACCCTTGATGAGATATTTTTGAAGCTAATTTGATGACTCCACCTTCCAAGAACCCACCTTATCTCTTTGCACCATTTGATGAGTCTTGAGCTGATCTGGTGACTCCATTGAGGTATTACCCTGAGTAATGAAAACATGGATTTGTGTCGCTTTCATGAAGAATACAAGGCCTTGGATCTCAAAGCCATTGACGAATATCCAAACAAGTACTCGATAAACCAATTTTATGTCCTCCCAAAGTTCGATGGTAATCCATTGTCGGTCGTAGCACACATTGTTTATATTATGAGATGCATTTACTATGAGAACGTACTACATGAGGATGTATGCCTACGATTGTTCTTGTTGTCCTTGGGAATGAACAAAGGGGTTGGATGAAACATTCTTGCAAGCCAAGAAGTGTATCTTCTTTAACGACCCTCATCAGAGAGTTCCTTAAACGTTGGGAACCAGAAGCTGAAAGTATTGAAGATACAATTCAGGACTTGGAGGATGATTTTTTGAGAGAAGGATTTGACCTTGATCCCATTAAAGGCTTGAGGGAAATGCTTCTTCCAATTTTTTTTGAAACAACAGTTTCAAGAAAAGAATTTAACAATAGCAATGTGGAAAGTTTTGAGTTCCTCAAGAAAATCATAGAAGAAGATTTCGAGTTTTGTGAACAACTGATAGAATTTTTACCCGACAAGGAATTTATAGTTAAGTATTGTCAATAGAGAGAAGAAGATTATGAAGCCATCCTTGAAAATTATGAATAAAGGATTACCCTAAACTCATCCTGGGAAGTGGCCACCGCATATTTTGGAACATATTCATTATACGACTATGTGACCGAGAAGTTTAGGTACCGAGAAAACTTCCAAAATGACGATGAGCCTCTCTCCATGCCTGAGGAAGTATACAAACACGTTAGAGATCAATATCAATATGGTGAATTCTCTAATCCTATTAAATATAACGAAGACTCAATTAAAGAACAAATCCATGTAGAAATTTTCCAAGAAGAAGAATACCTGGATAAAGTATAATATCCATATGAGAAGAAGGAGACATTGGTATACATGTTCCTATCTAATTAATATGATCTCATTATGCATTTTTTTCCTCCTGCATGTGAAGTTAGAGAAATGGTTATTTTCAATCGTACTAATGGTCTTATGAAAGAATCCTTGGATATGGTTGATGAGAATATAGACAATTTCATACAGATTGGGAGACATAGATGGGATTTTTTTCATCTCATTTTTGATAGAGACCCCATTTATGACATTGAGGGTAGCTCCCAGGAAGAGGGGGTCGAGATGTCACATTCATAGGACTAGTATTCATATGTGTATGACTAAGATGTTTGACATCCTGATGATGATATGATTACAGATTTGTTCCGTCCATTTGAGGATGACCCGATGCAACAATTTCAGGATGATTTTCGGCCACCCCTTTGGGGTTGTGATGCAGATTTTTTCTACGAGGATTTTCAACCATCATACTCAGAGTTTGATAGACACAAGGATGTGGCAAACCCAGATAAGTACAAGGTCCACACTACCAAAATATATTACTTTCATATTGAAACTTTTGGTGGGGATTTGTAGATGAAGAAACAACATTTCCTAAGCCTGAGGGAGTAGTTTTTCTATGGACATGAGGTTATCCCTTACCTCTTATCTTCTTCTCCGGAAAGCCATGCAGTCTTCTTCCACTCTCCCATATCCTCTCAGTCTTGAATAAGCAATGGATCTTTTTTGTGAATGAAGATGAATCCTCGTCTATATATGATAGTGTTATTCAAATATGGATTGATCGAGCTTGTGGCTATCACTTTAGGCAGTATTCCTTGGATGATCAGAGTTGTGGATATTCTTTCCAACAAGACTTCCTCCCTCCCACCCATCTTCATGAGTTTCATTTCATTTCATGATTATATATCTATTTATGCTCATAATCATTACGTACTTGACTTATCTTTGTTGTTTCACATGATTAACCACAGGGGGAGATACCTTGATGAGATGATCAACTGGTTTCACTGGTTGTATGAATTCCCATGACATCATCTATTGCCTGATCTTCAGGGCCCCAAGGCCCCTAGGTAATTAGGTAGGTCATATTAATTTCCTTGCATTTGTATCTTGATTGCTCATGTTAGTTTATATGCATTTCATATTTCATTTTTCTCTACTTGCATATTGATTTCATGCTTAATTTAGATTTTTTTTTAAAAATGCTAAAAAATTGTTTTTTAGATCAATTTTATTTTTGGATATATATGGACAAAGGATGAGTGAAGCCATCCTACTAATTACGAGTTTGTTGTATCAGTTTGTGTAGGCACAGGTCTACCAGGGGATGTTGCGGTTGTCATGTAGTCTGCGACGAGCACATGTCCCAATGTAGGAGCCAGATGTTATCCCCATTTTGTGGGATTACTAAGGAGATGATGTCTTGAGGCCCCGAGGTTGCAGACATGGAGTTCCAAGAGACCACATGACTAGCAGTGTCCACATGAAAATATGGTATCTCTCTCTATCACCACACTTGGATCCATCATCAGAGCATCCACCACACCATCTAGCTTTTGGAAAGCATTTAGGTCTTGCTCCATGCGGTACAAGTTAGGTATTGTGGTAGGTAATCATGCTAATATTTGAGGTATTTAAGCATGTTGTACTGGATCCTCTTTTGATTATAGAACGCTTGCTTGGACATTATGCTTTTGACCATGTTTCACCTTGGTGAGTGTCATTGATTTCCTAGTAAGTGGACAAATTATTGGGAAGGGGTGTAACTGGGGGTCCCTTGAAGGGTCATCGTACCATTCTCGACCATACTTATCACTTTACGCTCATTTATTTCCCATTACATTTCCCTCTTCTAGGCCCTCTGGATTTAGTGACCCAAGAAGGGCATGTACCTCATCTCATGGGAATAAGGGGTTGAAGGCCCAGACGCTTGTAGATGAAAAAAGATAAAATCCAAACCATTAACCTTATAGATGATCACCCAGGAATTTCGAGGAAAATGAAACGTATCTCATAAAAAATTGATGGGACCCGTGACAGAATAAGTAATAACAAATTCCAACCAGGGAGGGGCATGTGTGGCCATCACTTTTAATGCTTAGGTAGAAACCCCACACATGTTCTCAACTTGGGGAAGCATGATGTAACCAAGGTAGAGTCAAGGTGGGCACAATTTTTATTCTTAGGTAGAATCCCCACCTTGGCTTCAACTTGGAAACATCCTAAAATAATTAAAGGCAATGAATGGGCTTGGAAAAAGGATGCATTGAAAATGAAGGTGCAACACACCCTCTATAAAGGCACCCATAGATGAGACAATACGAGCCCTTATATGTCTTGAAACCCATTGACCTATGAAGCATAAACCCCTATACACCTTATCATCTACTACATGACCTTGAAGGGGCATCCTTGGAGGCATCCCCTACTTGGGGGTTTTGGTCTACCCAATATGACTTTTATGACACCACTCTCATACCTAAACTTGGTCAGTTGCATTACGTCTTTGAGCATTTGTTTAATTTGATGAGGTAGTTTTGATGCACATGTTTAGGTGCCTTGTTTCATAGATGTGTTTTTATCTTTCCATGATATTTTGACTTGAGATATTTGGAGGGCATACCCATTTGTTTTGCAGGACCTTGTTTGGTGGACAATTTTGGAGGAACAAGCCTAGGTTGGGCTTCCATCGGATTTGAATCCCATAGGTTGGATGCAAAGGGCCCACATGTTGGATCATGATGACTTGCCTTTGGAGGCCTAAAATACACCTTGGAAGACATGACCTAGCCGTCACATGCCAAAGGACTTGCCTAGGAGGGGCAAGACGTCACTTCTTGAGGCTTGACATCACCTATGGCTATGATTTGGTGGTGATGGAGGTGTTGTTCCAGAGTCTATACTTAAGGCTTAGAAGTACAATGTCTAGGCATCCAAAAGTGAGTAAAGGGTAGAGAAGGAAGAAACATCAACCTTCGGTAAGGGAAACTAGGGCTGATTTCTGAGTTGGGGTTGTCTAGCTTCCAACTGTTCTTGGATGTTTATATCCCGTTCAATTGCTGCCCATGAATGTTCGAGTTCAACCCGGGTAGTGGTTGTTTTAAGAATAGTATGAAAAATATTTAAGGTAATATGTGTTTGGTCTGATAGTCCGGGTTCGATATCAGGCTGTCTTGTTACAGGGATAGTCATGGAGGAACATAATGATAAGAAAATCTCAGGGAAATTTAGATGCTGTCTCAATTCCGATCGTATAAAAGAGAGTTTACAGTCCCAGGAGTGATGATAGAGTGAAAACCAAGGCCCTTTCCTGTAACTGAGTTATATTTTAATAAAGATGTATGAGGTAGGAGAAAACATTAAGCTTTCTATCATGTAAGGCTCCTATCAAGGGAGAATCTCACTTATAAACAGAAGAAGAAAAAGGTAAAGAAGTAACCCGATGAAGCACAAAATATATATAGAATTCTAAAGTGTTGACTGGTCTTACACCTGCTGATAGCTGGTACAGAGGAAAAACAATAAACAATATAGAAAACCATAATTCATTCACTATAGTAGAGGTTGTACTAAATTATAGCGAAACATTCATCAGATACAAGTATGAAATGAAATGGGAAATGAGATACAAGGAAACAAACTCATAACACAGACGTGACGGAATTGAGAATCTTCGGATTTGCTTTATATTAAGTCTCAAGATAGAAAACCTCTATTACAATCGACTCAAAAAGGTCCAGCATTTTTTCCTTCTTTCTATGATATATTTATACAGTTTAACATAAGATGGAATCTCAATCGTTACAAGATTTTCATTTACGATAAGAAGGAGAAAAATCGTTTCATTTCCTTATCTCTGTCTTCATTTGGTACCAGAAGCTTGCCCTCTCGCATGCTCGGTACAAGTAACACATCTTTCCACTAGCCGAGATATCAACCTTGACGGTTCCACTTGACAATTGGCCTCAAAAGAGTAACAATCTTGGGCTAATTGCAGCAACCGTTCTTCCATCTGTCTTTCTATGATGTCAATAGCACACAATTGCACACTTGGTTTAATCATACATTTATCTATTTGAACTATGTCTGCCATAGTTACTTGTGAGATCTCAGCCGAATCTCTTTCTTCTTTTTCATTCAAATCAAGTGAGATTTTCGCTATATTCATTTGACTCAATGCCTCAGCATTACCTTCTCTATCAATGCCTAAAAGATTACCATCTATAGAACCAAAAGCCTCTTCTAAGGATTTCGTTACCCTCTTGGCTTGCAACTTACCTTCTGAGATACTGTGCTCCCATTCTTTTAATAAAATATTTCCTTTAGTCTGCTTCGAAATGGAAAACCTGGGAGTACTTCTCAATTCCCTATTGTTTGTAGCTATTACAGCTTCTTGAAAAGTGACCCGAGCTTCTCCAGCTTCTATTTCTCTAACAGATAAATTTTCCACAACTTGATTAACAAGTAAGCAGTTGTCCCGAATCACCTCTATCTTGGCGAGTAAATTTCGCTGGGCTGTAGAAACTCTGCTCCAAATATCCATCGCCTGGGACTGGAACATCCTGATATTTATAAATTTACTTTCGACGATTTCCACTCTAGCCTGTAGCTGTTCGATCAAGTCTCTTTGCTGGCCCGCTTGTATCTGACCATTCCGAACCACTAGCTCTACTTGTTCGATCTTAGTTTTGAGTAGCTCTATCTCACTTTTATCGGCCAACCTTGCTAGTTCTATCCCTACACTCACCTGGTCCTTGGCAGCCTCCTCTGCTATGGCTAGTCTGGCTTCTAGGGTTTTGATGAGGCAATTTTTTCGCTTCAGCTGGTTTTTCAAAACCCCGACTGAAAATTGATTTGCAATGGCATATGCCCCTAATGTCTCGGCTATTTCTGTCGCGAACTATTCATTCTTCTTGTCTTTCCCATCAGTCAATACTTTGTACTTCTTGGCTATCGATTCCCCTTCCTGATATAATTCTCTCTTTACCACAACCTTTCTCTTCTTATCAAAGAAGAACTCATTTAGAGGGAGCTCTTCCATCTTTATAGGTCTCAATTCTTCATTTAAAATCCACCCTGCGTTAATATTTCCCTGAGTTGATTGCAAGGGAGTAATGGATGCGATGGGATCTCCGATTTGCTTAGCTGGTTGCCCCGGAGTAGTAACCAGAGTCTTCTTTTTCGGCGGGTCGGGAGTCTTTATCTCTGTTTTCGAACTCTTAGTTTGCTCTTCCCCATCCTGGTGTTTTTCTTGGCTGGGTGTCGCATCTTTGGAGCCTTCGGCTTCTTTTTGTTTCACCTCAGTCGTACTCAGAATCTCACCCCGCAATACCGCGGGAAGACAACTGCGTCGATGTTCTTGGAATTTTAGAACATCGGCCCTCTCTTTAGGTGCCACGGTTTGTATCCAAGCCAAAATCTCGGCATAAGATCTTGTGCCTTGGAAAACGTCATCCCAGGGTGAATTTTCACGTTCGAACCTTTTGAGTCCGCAATTGGCTAGATGATTACTTATGACCCTTTGTAGATCGTGCTTCTTGAATTCAATAAGAACCAATTTTAGGTCTTCCAGGGCTGCTGCCTCATCTTTAGCATGCCCAAAATATAACAAAGAATATGAATTTAAATGAACAGGAAAAGGTGGCCATACCTTCTTTGAATATCCCTTAAGCTCCTTGCTTATGCCACCGATTACTGTTTGTCTAGCAACCTCACGACAAGCCAGCTTGTCGAGTATGAATAATGGTAATGCATGCGAGGGAACAGAAGCCCTGAAAACTATGAGATATGAGAATTCAACTTCTACACACCAGTCGGCTATACTACTCAAATTCCTCACTATACTATCCGAGATCCTGGGTGGCAGGTGACCGAAAATAGTGACATGCAGCGGTACCATTACCCAATTAAAGATTTCATACACGAAATCTGTCGCTTTGTTCTCCCACAATTTTGAATGGTAGATGTGGATGGGCTCGGCCTCTGATGGATTCCAACTCCAGTTCATTAAGGGAAAGGGTGTTAGAAAACATACGGCGTCCATAATGTATGCAGACATAAAAAATGAAGCAATCTTTCCGCTCTCCTTCTACACCCGATACTCTGTAACTCGACTGGTCAAGCTATCAGACAACATCTTCGCCCAGTGGAAGGAACATCCTTCGGTGACTTGATGTATTAGAGACACCCATTGAAGGAAGAAATGTGTAGTGTCCTCTCTCCCGTATAATCTACAGGTCATCATAGCTATATATTTGAACTGTGGTTCCAAGGAAGCTATTGAATATATACCATTACTGTCTGCCCTGAACTTCGCAGGGTGTGAAACCCAATCTTTGATTAAACTGGACATAGTCTTGTCATATTGCATGCATTCCTTCTGTTTGAAGTTCTCCAAGAATTCGACATCGTATGTAAGGTCCGACATGGTAGGCAACTTGTACATAGCCTACAATTGTTCGGGTCTGAAAGTCCCGATGGTGACCTTCTGTTCATTGATGATGGTTCTGGTTGGTATGTCGACATGGTCTAATGCCCACTGGACCATATCATAGTAAGGGAGCAGTCGTGGCCTGACCGCTACTTTATGCATTCCAGATTGGACGACGATCTTATATTTGGTGGTCAGGTCATCTTTTTCATTGTCGCTGGAATCATCAGAATAATCCACTAATTCGGCCTGTAGAACATCAGTAACAAATGACTAGGTCCGGACAAAGTCAACACTTCGAGGTGAAGTATCAGCGACATTGTCTGAACCTTGTCCCGAGACCTCAACATTGGCTTTAGATGCTTTTCGCGGGGCCATGGCGAGGGATCCTGCTTTAGCTCTTCTGCGATAAAAACATGTATACATATAGAAATTAGTTCGCTGAGAAAAGTGTGCTCTGCGTAATATAGAAATGAATTTGTGATGATGAATAACAACTCTATATATTCAAAAACTCAGTACTTTTTAAGAACAGATTGGTCAAATCA
This sequence comes from Picea mariana, assembly GCA_032191745.1. Taxonomy (NCBI): domain Eukaryota; kingdom Viridiplantae; phylum Streptophyta; class Pinopsida; order Pinales; family Pinaceae; genus Picea; species Picea mariana. Next base: position 445,406 of record JASDQU010739600.1, read on the forward strand.
CGCTTAAATATAAATTTAGTAATAAAAACCCAATCTTTACTGGTCGATTCGCCTTGTTTCTAATTAATGCCATAAATTTTGGCGGTTTGAAATGTTAGTTGGTGTAAGGAAGAATTAAGACTGCCTCGTAAACTGTGCATGCATCAAATCGTGGGAAATACTGGCTTAGCTCAATTAATCAGGTTTTACCAAAGTTAATTAATCTTTTGGTACTCACTGCATCGAGAGTTTTCGCTTTAACCCTTTGAACCTCTAACACCCAAGACTGCGATGATTGTCTTTGGTTAATAAAAAATGTAATTATGATTAGGCGCTTAATTAATTACGTGATTATTTACATCGCAACTTCGTGACTTGGAGCTTCGAAGGTTTAGCTTCCGAGAAGTTCATATGTCGAGTTGCGAAACCGCGAGATTGCGATGATATGTTTTAATTAAAAGGAGATAAAATTGGATTAAGTGTTTAATTAACTATGTTTATATGTTTATCGCGACTTCGCGACTCAGGGCTTTGATAGTGTAGCTTTTTAAAATAAAATACGCTGAGTTACAAATTTTCGACAGAACTTAACCACGGCTAAGCTTTTACCTTTAACCTTAATGCAGGTTACTAAAACAAGAATTTCGTGGTTTTGGCTATCGGGGTTACGACAGTAAGACTTTTGGATTTAGTAAACGCCGAGACGCGAAACCCTGATGATGCTTAACCGTAATTTAGGAAAATTTTACTCTCGTTACTGACCTAGGTAAAATTTTAAAACAATTTCGCTGTTTCGTTTTTTGGGACTTGTGAACTATGTGATCTATAGCATCCGACATACGAAATCCCGAGGTAAAAAAAGAAGAAGGGGGAAAATTATTTGAACGAAAAGTAGAGCTCGCCTTGAGAGTATGATAACCATCGCCGCTCGCGTGATGAGACTTCAGATATTTTGAAACAACAGAAGGAAAATACGAAAAGCATCTTTCGATTTCGAGCATTAAGACATGAAATTCAAGACGGGATAAAAAACAAAGGCGACTCCAACAGGAGGTATTGGTCATTGACACATGGCAGATTTTTAAGGAAGAAGGATTTGAAACATGGAGAATAGGCTTGGATGAATGACAAATGGCCTTTGGAGGCCTAACGATGCTTCTCCAACTCCAATGACTTGCTCCAGGTGCCAAAACGTCCCCTAAAGGGGTGATGTCATCTTGTTTTAGGGTTTCTAATGTGAAAAAAGTGAAAATTAAATATTATATTTTTGTTTAAGGGGTAAGATAAGGGTTTTTGACTTGTTATCTTATGTTTTACCCTTTGAATTTGGAAAAACTATGTTTTATAGTTTTAGTATAAGTATAGATCAATTGTATCTCATTTGAACATAACTCTCCCATTGTGAGAAGTATTTGGCTAAACTTTTCGCTATTCTTGGGAATTATGGCGTTTCTTATTGTGCACTTGTCTTTTGGTGATATCTCTTGGTGAATATTGGAGCTAAAGTGGTGTTCCCACCTTGGAGGCTTATTGTCTTGGTCTTGGATGACGATTGCTTGGTGAAACTAGGGTTTGATCTCTCTCTTTCATGTAATTGGTAAGGAAAATATGCACTTGTTTGTTGTTTCTTTCTCTTTCTTGGTTATTGATGGTTGAAACCATAGGGGGAGTGCGTTGGTTACACCCTCCATTAATGCTTCATCTCATTGCTAAGTTTTTTTTGAACAAGGGTTGCTAGGAGAAGTACAAGTAAGTACACCCTCCTAGATTTACTCTAGTTTAGTTGTCATACCCTAGGGAGTAAAAGGGATTACACACCTAGGGTATTTTTTTATATAGCTCTTTATTTTAAGAAACCATTCACCCAAAATTTGGAAGGCACTAATCTTTTTTTTGCATAGGAGAAATAAAACAGTGCATTGGGAAATGTGAATTTTTGCCATTTCAATTTTCTGCAATTTGGGTTTTGTTCTTTGTGCCTAGCGCAATTCCTAGCCACTGGTGTGTCCCCTCTAAAAGGGTATTTATTGCTGAAGTTATAAAACTTAATATACATCCATTAGGGATACAAAAACCCTAACTCTCTTTCATTTATAACTTACTTTTCAACCATCAGAAGTTGCTAAGAGTTTGCCACATTTATCTATTTGACCTAGTGCAACTTTTGGGTGGATTCTTTTTGAATTTTGGTGGTTGGATTTGGTGCAGTAAAAATTGTTTATTACAACCATAAGGCTGAAAATATCTCTACAAACACTTTTTATTACAGCCTTGTTTCATTGCTAAAGTCTTGTGATTTCATTTTTGAGTATCACTAGAATTTATCTAAGTCATTTGTAGCATCATTCGTTGGACTTTTGACAATTGCTTATAAAATTTAACACTTATTTCTTTGATGATATACATTGTTGTTTTCTGCTGAAATTAGGGACAACAAGATTAACTTGCTTTTCCACCTAACATTATACATATATGTGTTAGGCTCCAATCTACTGATGTAAATTAGAGTGCAAATGATTGTCAATCCGGTGTTTGTAAGACTTAGAGGCACATCCAAAATGTATGGATTTAGAGATAACTTTTATTCTTTAATGGGAATAAACCAAAACCTATTCTAAGAGATGAATATGGAAGAGATTCTAAGCTTCTGTTCAAAATTCCTATTCATAGATCTCATGACAGTAATCATCAAATGTTTTCCTAAAGAGTATTAACAGTAAGCATTCAAAAAGATATTCGAACTAGCTCTAAGGCTTATCAATGCTTAGAAAGACAAAACTCTTATTCAAGAGATGCATTCATTGTCTTCTTCATTCATTAGCAATTATCACCAATTCTTGTTAAAACAAAAGTACTGAAGCTTAAATAACTCAAAAAGCATTCATGATTATCCTAATGCTTGAAAGCAAACCACACATTGAATTCCTATTCAAGAAATAATTCACAACATGAGTAAGGCTTTGAAACATTAAGCATATTACTTAACTATGGAATTCATCTAACTACAACAAAGATATGAATAAAACTCATCTACATCAAGATCTGATCTAAAACATGTATCAAATATTACTTGAAAAGAACATAAATGAAGAGTGTACTAGTTTGGCAAAGGGGGCCCTCCAATGCTTCACTTGTACACTTGAGTTGTCTCAGCTAAGAAGGAGCTTCCAACAAAATTCACATCATCATATCATAAACATTATCAAGAACAAAACGCAGAACTGATCTCAAGATTGCAAATTCCAAAGTTTCTTCATTCACATCCAAGGGTGTCATACTAGTCTATGCCTTGGAGTATTTATACAAGAGTTTTGAAACTAATAATGCTAATAAATCTCCTAAAGATCATGATCAGATCCATAATATATGCTAGAAAGGTCGAATACCCCCCTTTAGATCCATAAATTATGAACAAAGCCCAAGAAAATCTAAAGCTGTCCATGATTTTAGGCTAAAACAGGGTATTTTCTGCTGAAGTGGCCCTGTTAGACCAGCGTTGACCAGACACCTGGAAGGCTCAAATCTCGAAGATGATAGCTAATAATCCATCCTTGTACATCAAGGATCACGACCTAAGTCTCAGATTTCTCCCAGCTATCCTGCAAGTACACGAACCTAGGAGCAATTACGAGATTTAGTCAAATCCTGTAATTTCTGATAAATTTTCAATTTTAATGCCAAAAATTCGAAAACTCAATTCTTAAGCTAAAGAATGATAAATGTACCTTGCATAAGCTGTTTTATGGAAAATTTGGAATGAAATGGAGACAAAATGGATGGTTTTGGAGGCAAAAGTATAGTTCATAGAGCAAAAAGGAAGCATAAAAATGTACTCAACATCTCCCCCAAGAGGAAGACTTTGCATGTCCCCATGCACAAAAACAAAATGTTCTTGAACCTCCGTCAATGATCTTCTACCACCTCTGCTGCCTGCAATAATGTCTCCACATTAACCTGAGCTGTATGAAGAGCTTTCATTCTTTGATATTTTTCTTTATATGCCTTCTTCTATTGAAACCATTTATAGGCCTGTTTGGAGATTAATTTGTTTTTCTTTTGAAGCTTCTTGTTCTTTTTCTTCAAGGTTTCATTCTCTTCCTATGTTTTATGGCTTTGAGTCCTTAACATTTCATTCTCTGTTTTTATGTACCTTTCTAGGACTTCAATTTCCTTGATCTTTCTCTTCATTTTCTTGATTTTCTTCTTATCAAGTTCTGATGTGGACCCACCAACCACTTCTTTTATTTGTTCTATTGTCTGTGGAGTTTGAGTTTCTTCTTTCATATCTTTAATTAATTGTTTCACATCTTTTCTCATGTGCTCATATGTGGAAGTTTCTTGTCCTTCAAAATCATCATTTTCCAATGATTGTGCCTCCAGAGTCTGAATATGTGCATACCGTGCTTGTTGTGCTTCATCATCACTTTCTTGTATTTGTCCTTTTTGAACTTGTTGGCGTTTCCTTGATTTTCTTTCATATGTGGTAAAAATCTTGTCTTTTTCCTCAAATTCTTTCTCCCTTTTCACCATGCTTCTTGTTCTTCTCCTCCCCATAGGCTGTTTTGAGCTTGTTGCCTTGGGGTTCTGTATTTCTTCCTGATCATCGGTCACAACCAAGATTTGTTCCTCTTTTTCTTCCTCTTTTACTGTTTCAAAACCATTTCCAATGATAAACTGCCGCCAAGTCAAGTTCTGCTTCTGTAGTTCATATATGATGATCATTTTAATGAAGCCACAATGATATAGACTCTTTTCTGTATTCCTCCCTTGTTTTTGGATAGCCTTAACCATCTTAGAAAGGCTTTGCAGTAGAAAATAGGGCATGTTAATTTCACAGTCACCTTTTAAATGTTGTAGCAGCTTGATGTGATATAGGTAGATAATGCTAAATCTTCCTTCACAAGTTATAAACTTCTATATGAGATAGGCTAATTCATCCCAAGGATGAATCAACCAACTCCTTGGGATTCCCTTCTTCCAATTGACTGCTGCCACCCTAGATCTGGAAATAAAAGATGCCCATGATTTATCTTTAAAATGCTTAGTTTTGAAATATCTTTCTCCTGTTTGAGGAAGTCCAGTGACATGTGCAATTATATCTTTAGAGACTCTAATAGTAAGGTTTCCAACATTATCCCTTTCCCCATCAAATGAATGAGCAAATTCTAAGGTAACTTCCTCATAATATCCATCAAACTTCTCAAAGAAAGATATCCACTGTTTTTGCTCAAGAATTTGTATACAATCCTTATAAATTTATGATGTATCAAGCTTCTCTGGTTCATACCTAGACACCATTCTTTCAATTTTTAAGGGCAAGACCCTAAAATATTTTCATTGTTATAAAAAAGTAGGTCTATTCTTGTCAAAAGTTTCAACCTTGCATATTCTTCAACCAAGATTTTTAAACTTGCAGACTCTATTTGGATTTAATTCTGTGAATGGTCTTCAATAAGATTTTTCTGTTCAAAAACAAAGAAAATATCATATTTTTCAAATTTCTAAACTGCTCTCTGTTCTTCAATCATAAAATTTTGATGCAAGGGCATACCTGGTAATTCGATAAAAACTCTCAGGCTTCTTGTTGAAACCCAACTCAGTTTTCCTTCTTACAATCAACCTCTGCTAGAAATGAACTGTTTCTGTTCTCAAAATGTACCTCAGGAAGTCAAATTTTGCACTTAGCTTTAACAATTATTTGAATTCGAACTTACCTTTCACTGGCCGACTCCTTCTTGAACACGTTCTCTTGCCTTTACTCTCCACGCATTCCCCTCCACTTGCCACATTTTTTCTACAGGGAGAGAATATTTTATGTTGACAGTGAAATTGTCAACATACAATTCAATTTTCAACTGTCTAATAGAAATTTCGGGCTGGGTAAGAAAAGGAAGGACCAAAATTAGGGGGATTCTGGATTTCGTATGGCGTTGGAGTGTTTGAAACAGAGCATGCATTTGAAATGGAGGTAAGTATACACAGGAGTGCATCGGCGGTTCGAGTCTGGGGAGCGTCCAAGTGAGACACAGCACATGAAAAGAGTTTAAGCCGCAACACTTTTTAGGAAGAGAGAAAAAACGTTGTGAGGGAAACTTTACAAGAGTTATTTTAAAAAAAATACATTTGTACAGCCTTTAGGTTGATCGATCATAGCTGAAGGTGCTTCTTATTCTTTCATTAAACTTTATGAGATTCCATTCTTTCCTTGTAATCATCATAGGAAATGGTTTTTTTTTTTTTAAGAAAATGTTTTTATTTGACTTATAACTCCCTTAATTCATTTCCTTTGAGTGACCATCCCCTTTGTCATGCTTAAAACCTTCTTCTTATGAGCCCTTTCCTTAATGTGTATGCAAACAACCTTTCATTTATGCAAACAACAATTCATTCTGCGTGTATGCAACTTATATCTTCATAAAACAGAGCGTTTACAACTAAAAAACAATGTGTTTGAATTTGAAACCTGATCCTTTCCTTATAACTCCCTTGGAGACCAATATTGGTTCCTTTAAGTACCATTTTTGATGCTTTTGAGGGTATATGAAAATGGAGTGATGAAAAGATGATGTAGGGGAAGGGAAATATAGGATATTTATCATTGCTTAGCTTATGAAGAATTTTCCAAAATTTTAAAGCATTAAAAAGAAAAATGTATACTAACTTGTTTGCTCATTGTGTTTACCTGATTGAAGTTGGTTGGAATGTTGCTGTAAGTCTTCAATTTTGATAAATTTCCTCTTGTATTTCTTTTGCTTAGTATTCTTCTCAGGTCCCTCTGCCGAATGAAGTTGATATTTTTCTCAGGTCCCTCTGCTGAATGAAGTTGATATTTTTCTCAGGTCCCTTTGCTGAATGAAGTTGATGTTTTTCTCAGGTCCATCTGCTGAATGAAGTTGATGTTCTTCTCAGGTCCCTCTGTTGGATGAAATTGATAATCTTCTCAGGTCCCTCTGTTGGATAAAGTTCCTTTTTGAAATGCATGCTGTCATCTGTAGAAGGCTTGAAAGGTTTTCAAAAAAATTTCAAAAATGTATACCTTATCCCCCTCAGCCTTACTTATTGACTTGTCCTCAAGTCTTGGAGATAAAAATTTGCAAAACTTTTGAAGCTGTAAAATGAAACTAGAAGGTAATAATGAAAATATTTTTTTTTGGAGAATTTTGATTGGCCAATTTTACTTGGTTTTCCAATGAAAATTAGAGTTTATATTGTGCCAGTTTCCTGGATTTTCACAACTAAACTCCGTT
>JASDQU010739600.1:455017-471890 GCA_032191745.1 Picea mariana
ACGCCAAAAGTCACGTGGGCCCCGTTTGGGTAAGTGAGTACATCAACTTCCCAGGGTCGTAGCTTTTGCATACGATCTCCGTTTTAGGCGTGTGATAGATCGTTGGAAAGGTATCATCGAGGAGATTCATTTTGGGGGCTCAATTATGACTTCAGACATCATTGATAACCTCTATCTAAAAAAACCTTCATTTGGACCCTCAAAATGGCCCCAGAAGTTAAAACCTGCTAAAAATAGTAAATTGCCAAAATTGCTAGAAAGCTGTTTTGAGCCATTTGGAAAAGGTGGGTGGCCACCGATATCCACCTAGATCACCTATTAAATATAATGAAGACTCGATTGAAGAACATATCCATAGAGAAAGTTTACAAGAAGAAGAAGACCTTGATAAAGTACAAAATCTAGATGAGCAGAAGGAGACATTGGTATCCATGTTCCTACATAAATAAGATGATGCCCTTCTGGCATTTTCCCCTCCTGCATGTGAATTTGAAGAAATGGTTATATTCAGTCAAACTAATGGTCTTTTGAAACAATCCTTGGATATGGTTGATGAGAATGTAGACACTTTCATACATACTTGGAGACGCAGATGGGATTTTGGTCATCTCATTTTCGATAGAGACCCCATTTATGACATTGAGGGTAGCTATTATGCAGAGGGGGTTGAGATATCATCTTCAAAGGAATAGGATTAATACATGTATGATTCATATGTTTGGCATCCCGATGATTATATGATTACATATTTGTTCCATCCATTTGGGGATTACTCGACACAATAGTTTCAAGATGATTTTCAGCCACCTCATGGGGGTTGTGATGCAAATTTGTTCTATGAGGATTTTCAGCCGTCGTGCTCAAACTTTGATAGACACTAGGATGTGGCTAGCCTAGATAATTTTGAGGTCCACACTACCAAAAAATGTACTTTCATATTGAGACTTTTTGCGGGGATTTGTAGATGAAGAATCAACGTTTCCTAAGCTTGAGGGAGGAGTTTTTCTTTGGACATGAGGTTATCCCTTACCTCTTATCTTATTCTCCCGGAAGCTATGCAATCTTCTTCCACTCTCTCATCTCCTCTCAGTATTCAACAAACAATGGATCTTTGTGCATGAATGAAGATGAATCCTCATCTATATACGATAGTCCTATTCATAGATGGGTTGATTGAGCTTGTGGCTATCACTTCAGGCATGATTCCTTGGATGATCAGAGTTATGGATTTTCTTTCCAACAACATTTACTACCTCCCACTCATCTTCATGAGTTTCCTTTCACGATTGATTATATATCTATTTATGCTCATGATGTTGATGATTACAACTGTGTGAGACATCCTCCAGGACACAAACCTGAGAGAGAGCCCCTGAGATGGGTATGTAGTTCCTATCTGAGACATAACTGGAATGTTGTGCTAGCCTCCTCCCTACAGTGAGTTGAGAAGAACTCCATATGATTATCCTGTGTAACGCAATGAGAAAGAAGATCTGATAAGTTAGGCGTTCCTGTGGCTGAGCATAGGTGAACGTGTGAAATCCCATGATCTCAGTGCATCATTCTGAGACAGAGATGAAACAATGTATTATCCTCCTCTGAGCAGAGAGTTGAGATGATTAACTTTATAATATCTGCTTATTTGAACGTGCCTGTGGATGAGCACATGTGAACGTGATCCTAGTGGTTGAGCACTTGTGAGTGTGGTTCTCCTGTGAGATGCAGTGAGATAGAGATGTGGACATCCCGGTGGATGTGCACCTAGTGGATGAGAACTAGTGGGTGTATAATATCCCTTTCTATATTGTTCAAAATCCAGACTTACCTGTAACCCGAATTGTTATGTAAAGGGTATAGGTCGACCCCACCTTAATGTAAAATATGATTAATGAAAAAGATAATTAATATGGTAATTATTAATTATATTATAAGTTATTGAGGTCGGACCTGGTGTGCCAATAGAAAATAATATTAACATGTTCAATCTAATATAAGTAAAGGTAAATTCCCCATTGAGGAAATATAACACAAGTGTGAGATTGGAAATTTCAGCAAACACTTGTTCTTGGGAAAAGTGTGCACCTCTCTTGGGCGTTAGGTTTCTAGGGTTTGTGAGAACCCTTTTGTGTGCTAAGTGTTTGTGGTGGTGAAGGTATTTCTTTTGAAGAATATAGAAAAGGATAGGCTGGGTTTTCTTCCCTTGTGTAGAAGGGTTTCCCAGGATACTTCTTCTGTGCTTGTGCATGGTGTTTCTTCTTGTGATCTTGGTTGCTGCAAATGTTTTTTCATGGTTTAAGTAAAATGATAAAATGGAATGAAATTAATGCTTAATCCTTTCTTATTGAAAAATAAACATGGTATCAGAGCATAAGTATTGAATAACCCATTGCACAAACAATTTTCAACCATCTTCTCTCTCCTGCAAAACCGTACGACCCTCCTAGGGTTTCTAAAAATTCTGTACGACCTACCTTTCTGGGAGGTTTTAGCTCTTGGAAATTGTACGTTGGGGATAAAAAAGGAATAGGAGTGTAATACCTCCTTTATCACACCTATATAAATATTCAGATTGCAATTCTGAGCATTTTGACGTTTTGGCCCTAGGGTTTCTATGGTTTCGCTAATTTCTACAGAAAATTCAGAATTAGGGTTTCTGCAACTCTTTGAAGGAGCTATTCAGCTCACCAGTGTTATCTTATCTTTCAAAGGCTTATTTTTGGCAGTCATAAGTCCAACAAAACCTAAAAGTGTTAGCCTATCCTAGCCGTTAGGTTTTCTATCCTAGTTGACAAGGGTTTGTGAAGAATCCAAAATTATGATGAACACAACTATTATGGAAGATAAGATTGATGAATAAAGCAACTTCAAGTTCCTGGAAGACAAGACTTCAAAGGAATATTTATTGTGAGTGATAAAAAAAGGTGACATTGTGACTACCTTCTTCATGAAGATGTCAGAGGACAAAAATTAGCCAGGTGCCATTGGAAAAATCATATCATCACCCTTAGGTATGCACTTGTATATATATTATTTGTATCATTGTCATGAGGGTAATTGCAGGAGGAATGAACCTTTTGTTGAAGTCATGGATCCAGAGGGGTATTAGTGCATTTAAAAGAGAAACACACTGGAAGTGAAGACTCTGGGTTTGATTGTTGTAATTGTCATTCCCTTAATCTATATTTCTAAAGTTTGCTACATTAAAAGTAGGTGTTGTAGCTGTGACAACAATCCTTAAATTGTTTTGATTCTAGAGATGTACTTGTTATTCTCCTTTAGGAGTTATTCTTGTGTTGGTTCCTTTTGTTTTCTTGTTCCAGACAGGTCAACAACTAAGAAATATGTTTATCCTTAAGAGGGAGTCACTTGAATCAGAGGGAGTCAAAACTATTTGAGAAAGAGGAAGAATAGAACCATCATTGAGGCAACCAATGCAATAATGCATGATAAAAATCTTTCTATGATTCTATGGGAAGAAGCATGCATGAAACAATATATGTTCAGAACAAGAGTCTTCACCAGAATTTGAAAAACATAACTCTTGAAGAAGCCTTCACCAGAGTGAAGCTTGAGATTGAACACTTTAGGATATTTGGGTGCCTAGTTTATTTTCATGTATCCAAAGAGAAGAAGTCCAAGGTAGACCCTTCATGGAGAAAGGATACATTTATGGGATAATAGTGAATCTTCAAAGACATTCCAGATTGACATCCCTGGTCAGAGACAGATTGAGACAAGCATATATGTTTTCATTGAAGAAGAGATAGCCTTTCAAAGATCCAGAGAATCTCAGATGGAGATTGACAGTGAGACAATACCTTCTCCCCCTTCAACAATTCATAGGGAGACATACATTATTCCAGTTAATCTAGTTGCTCCAGTTAATATGTCTAGAGATATTGCAGTAGGGCATAAAAGGCCTATCTAGGCTCACTCTATAGGATATACAGAAACATACAAGCCTATTAAGGCACATCTAGAGAGAACAAAGAGATTTTTCGAGCTACTCTTCAACCATGAGCCACATCATTGATTCTGAGCCTTCTTTTCATAGAGAAGCGACAGGTGAACAGGTATGGCAAGATGCCATAACAAAAGAATACCCGTATATATTAAATAATGATGTATGAGACATTGTTCCGAGACCAGTAGGGAAGTCTATGGTGACTTCCAAGTGGATCTATAAAATCAAGCGTGCAGTTGATGGAAGTGTCGAGAAATACAAACTGAGATCTATGGTCAGAGGATTCCCACAAACAAAGGGAGTTGTCTATGATGAGACACTTGATCCAAAAACTAAGTTGTTGGATACAAGCAAGATGTGACTTCTGATTTCAAGATAAAGGATCTGGGTATGATGCAAAAATTCTTGGGACAAGAAGTATGACATAGGACAAATGAGACTTTTCCTTAGTCAAGGAAAAAAACAATGAGGATATTAAAGAAGTTCAGTATGACTAATCCATGCCTACACCGATGATGATTAATTTGAAATGATGATGATTAAGACAATATTGTTCCACAACTGATTGGATCACTGATGTATTTGGTTAAACCTAGACTTGATATATGCTATGCAGAGAATGCACTTAGCCAATTCATGAGTCAACCAAGACAAACTCACTGGACAACAATGAAACATGTATTGAGATATCTACGAGGCACGATTAGATATGGCCTGAGATATGTCTTCAGTGTAGACCTGAGTTTGTAGGGATATGACGATACATATTGGGAAGAAAGCATAGTGGAACGAAAGAGCACATTAGGTTGTTATTTTACCTTGGAGTTTGCCATGGTTTCCTAATGTAGCATGAAGCAAAGCTCTGTGGCCTTGAGTACCACATAAGCAAAGTATATAACATTGAGTGTGCGAAGCAGTGTGGCTTCATAAGGTTCTGACAGATTTACTTGATCATGAGATAGATTCTATGATTATAACCAGAGCTATGTGAAGCTATTTGAGAACCCTGTGTTTCATGACAAATTGAAACACATTGAGATAAAATATCATTTTTCATAGACATGTTGTAGAGGAAACCATTACATGTGCAATACCTTCCTACACTTGAGTAGATTGTGGACATCTTCAACAAACTGTCTTGGTAAAGAATACCTCTCTAGTTGAGAGGGAGTGTTGATGACAATATCCAAGACAAAGTTCAAGTAATTCCGTGCGAGACTTGGCCTGATGGAGAATGCCTCCCTAGATGAGAGGGAGTGTTTATGATTACAATTGTGTGAGACATCCTCCAGGACATAGACTTGAGAGAGAGCCCCTGATATGGGTGTGTGGTTCCTATCTGAGAAAAAAATGGAACGTTGTGCTGACCTCCTCTTTACAGAGAGTTGAGAAGAACTCCAGATGATTCTCACGTGTAACGTAGTTTGAAAGAAGATATACTAAGTTAGACTTGCCTGTGGCTGAGCACATGTGAATGTGTGAAATCCCATGAGATGGGTGCATCGCTCTGAGACAACGATGAAATTATGTATTATCCTCCTTTGAGTAGAGAGTTGAGATGATGAAATCTAGATGACTCTCCTGTGTAATGCATTGGGAAAGAATATTTGTTGAGTTGGACATGCTTGTGGATGAGCACATGTGAACGTGATCGTAGTGGCTGAGCACTAGTGAATGTGGTTATCCTGTGAGACGTAGTGAGATAGAGATGTGGACATACCTATGGATGTGCCCCTAGTGGCTAAGAACTAGTGGGTGTATAAGATCCCTTGCCATATTGTTCAAGAGTCAGACTTACCTGTAACCCTAATTGTTATGTAAAGGGTACATGTTGGCCCCAACTTAATGTAAAAGATAATTAATGAAAAAGATAATTAATATGGTAATTATTAATTATATTATAAGTTATTGAGGTTAGACATGTTGTGCCAATAGACACTATTGTTGACGGGTTCAGTCTAATATAAGTAAAGGTAAATTCCCTATTGAGGAAATATAACAAAAGTGTGAGTTTGGAAATTTCAACAAACACTTGTTCTTGGGAAAAGTGCGCACCTCTCTTGGGTGCTAGGTTTCTAGGGTTTGTGAGCACCCTTTTGTGTGCTAAATGTTTGTGGTGGTGAAGGTATTTCTCTTGAAGAATATAGAAAAGGATTGGCTGGGTTTTCTTCCCTTGTGTAGAAGGGTTTCCCAGGATACTTCTTGTGTACTTGTGCATGGTGTTTCTTCTTTTGATCTTGGTTGCTACAACAAATTGTTCATGGTTTAAGTTAAATTCTAAAATGGAATGAACTTCATTCTTAAGCCTTGATTATTGAAAAATTAATACATGATCATTACATGCTTGACTTATCTTCATTGTTTCGCATGATTAAGCACACGGGGAGATACTTTGATGAGATGATCAACTCGTTACACTGGTTGTATGACTTCACCTAACATCATCTATTGCCTGATATTCAGGCCCCAAGCCCCCCAAGTAAGTAGGCAGGTCATCTTTATTTCCTTGGATTTTCATATTGATTGTTCATGTTAGTTTATATGCATTTCATATTTCATTTTTCTCTACTTTCACACTGATTTCATGCTTAATTTATAAATTTTTGAAAAAATGATAAAATTTTCTTTTTTAGATCAGTTTCATTTTTGGATATATATGGACAAAGGATGAGTGAAGCCATCCTACTATTTACAAGTTTGTTGTCTTAGTGTGTGTAGGCACAAGTCTAATAGGAGATGCTTTGGATCTCATGAAGTCTACGACGAGCACATGTCCCCCAAGTGGGAGCCATATGTTATCCCCATTTTGTGGGATAACTAAGGAGATGATGTCTCGATGCCCTGAGGTTGAAGACATGGAGTGCTGAGAGACCACATGACTAGCAATGTCCATGTGCACATATGAAAGCCTGCTCTATCACCACACTTGGATCCATCATTACAACATCCACCACACCAACTAGATTTTGGAAAAAATTTGGGTCTTGCTCCATGCTGTACAAGTTAGGTATTGTGGCAGGTAATTACCCTAACATTTGAGTCATTTAAGCATGTTTTATTGAAGCTTATTTTGATTATAGAACACTTGCTTGGACATTATTATTTTGACCCCGTTTCACCTTGTTGAGTGTCATCGATTTCCTAGTAAGTGGCCAACTTTTGGGGAAGGGGTGTAACTGGGGGTCCCTTGAAGGTTCATCATACCATTCCCAACCATACTTTTCACTTTACACTCATTACTTTCCCATCACATTTCCCTCTTATAGGCCCTTTGGATTTAGTGACCCAAGAAGTGCATGTACCTCATCTCATGGGAATAAGGGGCTAAAGACCCATAGGCTTGTAGCTGGGAAAAGATAAAATCCAAACCATTAACCTTCTAGATGCTCACCTAGGGATCCCGAGGACAATGAAATGTGTTTGATAAAAAAATGATGGGACCTGTGAAAGAATAACTAATAACAAATTCCAACCAGAGAGGGCCATGTGTGGGCACTATTTTTAATTCTTAGGTAGAATCCCCACATGTGTTCCCAACTTGGGGAAGCATAACGTGACTAGGGTAGAGTTAAGGTGGGAACAATTTTTATTTCTTAGGTAGAAACCCCACCTTGGCTTCAACTTGGAAACATCCTAAAATAATTAAAGACAATGAATGGGCTTGGAAAAAAGATGCATCGAAAACGAAGGTGCAACACACCCTGTACAAAGGAACCCATAGATGAGAAAATACAAGCCTTTGTATGTCATGAAACCCATTGAACTATGAAGTCTAAACCCATATCCACCTCATCATCCACTACATGACCTTGAAGGGGTATCCTTGGAAGCATCGCCTACTTGAGGGTTTTGGTCTACACAATAGGAATTTTATGACACCCCTCCCATAACTAAACTTGGTCAATTGTATAGGGTCTTTGAGCATTTTTTTAATTTGATGAGGTAGTTTTGATGCACATGTTTAGGTTCCTTGTTTATTAGATGTGGTTTTCAATTGCCATGATATTTTGACTTAACATCTTTGGAGGGCGTACCCATTTGTTTTGCAGGACCTTGTTTGGTGGATATTTTTGGAGGAACAAGTCTAGCCTGGGCTTCCATGGGGCTTGAAGCCCACTGGTTGGATGATAAGGGACCACATGCTGGATCATGATGACTTGCCTTTGGAGGCCTAAAAGACACCTTTAAATACATTACCTATCCGTCACATGCCAAATGACTTGCCTAGGAGGGGAAATACATCACTTCTTGAGGCTTGACGTCACCTAAGACTAGGGTTTGGTGGTGATGGAGGTATTGGTCATTGAAACATGGAAATGTTTTACGGAAGAAGGCTTTGAACGATGAATAAGAGGCTTGGATGAATGAAAAGTGGCATTGGA
This sequence comes from Picea mariana, assembly GCA_032191745.1. Lineage (NCBI taxonomy): Eukaryota > Viridiplantae > Streptophyta > Pinopsida > Pinales > Pinaceae > Picea > Picea mariana. The sequence goes on from JASDQU010739600.1 coordinate 463,364, forward strand.
GGCCTAGCCATTCTTTCCCAACTCCAATGACTTGCTCCAAGTGCCAAAATGTCCCCTAAAGGGGTGACATCATGTTGTTTTAGGGTTTCTAATGTGAAAAAAGTGAAAATTAAATAGTATATTTTGGTTTAATGGGTAATATAAGGGTTGTTGACCCCTTATATTATGTTTTACCCTTTGAATATGGACAAACTATGTTTTAGAGTTTTAGTATAAATTGAGATCAATTTTATCTCATTTGAACATAACTCTCCCATTGTGAGAAGTATTTGGCTGAAATTTTCTCTATTCTTGGGAATTATGGTGTTTCTCTCTTGTGCACATGTATTTTGGTGAAAATTGGAGCTAAAGTGGTGCACCCCCTTAGAGGCTTATTGTCTTGGTCTTGGATGATGATTGCTTGGTGAAACTAGGGTTTGATCTCTCTCTTTCTTGGAATTGGTAAGGAAAATATGCACTTGTTAGTTGTTTCTTGCTCTTTCTTGGTTGTTTATGGTTGAAATCCTATGAGGAGTATGTTGGATACACCCTCCATTAATGCTTCATCCCATTGCTAAGTTTTTTCTTGAACAAGGGTTGCTAGTAGAAGTACAAGTGAGTACACTCTCCTAGAGTTACTCTAGTTTGGTTGGCATACGCTAGGGAGTAAAAGGGATTACAACCCTAGGGGTTTGTTGATATAACTCTTTATTTTAAGACTCCATTCACCCAATTTTATGAAGGAACTTATCTGATTTTTGCATTGGAGAAATAAAATAGCGCATTGGGAAATGTGAAATTTTTCCATTTCAATTTTCTGCAATTTGGGTTTTGTTCTTTGTGCATAGCGCACCTCTTAGCCACCAGGGAATCCCCTCTAAAGGGGTATTTCTTGATTATGTTATAAAATTTCATCTACAGCCATTAGGGATGCATAAACCCTAACTCTCTTTCATTTACAACTTACTTTTCAACCGTCAAAAGTTGCTAAGAGTTTGCCACATTTATCTACTTGACCTAGTGCAACTTTTGGGTGGATTCTTTGTGAGTTTTGGTGATTGGAATTTATGCCATAACTTATTTGTTACAGCCATAAGGCTGCAAAATATCTCTACAAATAATTTTTATTACAACCTTGTTTCATTGCTAAAGTCTTGTGCTTTCATTTTTAAGTATCACTAGTATTTATCTAACTCATCTCTAGCATCATTGGTTGGACTTTTAGCAATGTTTAGCAGCTTTAATACTTATTTCTTTGCTGATATACATTGTTGTTTACAACTGAAATTAGGGTAAACAAGCTTAACTTTCTTGTACACCTAACATTATACATATATGCTTGGCTTGTTCTTGTGTCTCAGGAAGGTACAACATTCTTTGCAGGTGTTCTTGTCTCTTGGGAACCATTGGCTACCACCGAGACTCTTCCCAAATCCGTTCTACAACTTCTTTCTTGACCTTTAGGGGGAATTTACTTCATCTCTTTAGTTTCCATCTCATTCCTCCCCAGGGTCACCAAGATTCCCCCCTTGAGGCGATTCTATCAGCTCTAAAGTGACGAGAATACCTTCCTAAGGCGATAGTGGGTAGGTGCTCTCAAAGTTGTCACCATTTGGTGGTCAGGTCAGGCTTTGAACAACGTACAACTTGTGCGATAAAAATTCCATCATCCACAACTTCTTCATTGTCCTTCCCAATGAAATCCTTGTCATCTTTTGTCATATTCGACTACATATTCACACCAAGAGGGTTAGATGTTATATTGAAAATGGACTCATAAAACATAATCTCTCTATATAGTATTGGACATCTGTTGTTAAATACAAATATTCTATATGCCCTAGGTTTATTTTCATACCCAAGAAATAAACTTGTCTCGTTGGTGGATTCAAGCTTCATTCTCTTATTAGAAGGCATGCAAGCATACACTAGTGGACCAAACACTTTGAAGTGATCAAATGAAGGTTTAACTCACTTCCTTAGGTGCAACATCCCTTTGGGACTTATGAGGACATCTCTTTAAGTTATAAACAATAGTATTGGATGATTCCACCGAAAGGAAATGAGACATATCAAAATAATCCAACATGTATCTAGCACTTTCAACACTAGTCTTGTTATTCCTTTCTACAAGTAGATTTTGTTGAGGAGTATGACACACAATAATCCCTCTTTATCTTAGTTTGCTTGCGAAAAAAAATACATTCATTAGACTTGAATTCACCGTTGTTATCACTTCTCAAATTTTTGATACTATGGATTGTTCGATTCTCTACCAAAACTTTAAGTTGATAAAACTTATCAAAGACTTCATTATTATGCTTCATAAAATATATCCAACACTTCGTAGAAGCACCATTTATAAAATTTACAAAGTACAAGAAACCAATAATGGAAGTGGTATTCGTCGGTCCACAAACATTAGAGCGAACAAGATCAAAACGATTCCTAACATGATTCTTGTTATTTGATAAGAAGGGATCATAGTGATTCTTTCTTATGGCACATGCATCAGACACACCTCCTTTTCTTACATCAAACCAAGGAATGCCTCTCTTACCATATGTTGAATCTTTTTCAAGCTACCAAGATTTAGATCAATCAATATTCTATGCCACAAATCCATGAGCACTCCATCACCATGATCTAGTTCTCAATGGTCAATGACACCCGCAATTAATCTGTACAATCCACCATCTCTCATGTCTTCATAGATAACCTTCAACTTTCCTCCTCCATAATCTATGATTGTGCAACTTTCTTCTAAGAACTAAACCGTCATTTTTTGATTAGCAACAACCCTCACAAAGCATAGATTTTTGGTTAGGACAAGAACTTACAAAACATTCTTGATTAAGGCTATACCTCTACTTGATATATGAACAATAATGGTTCATATTTCCTTCACACCATGATTTTAGTCATCTCCAAAGAACACAGAGTCTCCAAAACTTCTCTCCCTAATCTCCTTTCAAACAATTTTTGTTAGGAAACATGTTTCTGCGTTCACTAGAGTTAATATATGAAACATCCCTACAAGATGGGTTAATAGAAATAATAAACAACAAATTATAAATTCTTTATTATTGAAATAAATTATCAGTGCCATCACCTTGGCTAGTATTAACTTAGTGGAATTGACGTGCACCATGATATTGACCTTGGATTTTCCCTTTGTCACTTTTTCTTAGGACAATATTTAACTACATTCCCTCTCTAATGATAGTAAAACATACAACTTTGGACTTATCAAAGCTTCCTTTAAATGAATATTCTCTACCACTTGTCTAATGATGGTTATTACCATCATTCTTATTCTACTTGTTTTGTTTGGTTGATCTTTCAGTCTTGGATAGAAATACACCACTCTTAGTTTCCCTTTGGTTCATAACTTTCCTTTTGAGGGACTTAGGATTCATAAAATAGATCCAACACTTCACGGAAGCACCATTTATAAAATTTACAAAGTACAAGAAACTAGTAATGGAAGTGGTATTTGTCGGTCCACAAACATTAGAGTGAACAAGATCAAAATGACTCCTAACACGATTCTTGTTATTAGACAAGAAGGGATCATAGTGATGCTTTCTTATGGCACATGAATCACACACACCTCCTTTTCTTACATCAAACCAAGGAATGCCTCTCTTACCATATTTTGAATCTTTTTCAAGCTATCAAGATTCAAATCAATTAATCATATATGCCACAAATCCACGAGCACTCCATCGCCATGAACTAGTGATCAATGGTCAACAACACTTGCAATCAGTCTGTACAAGCCACCATCTCTTACGTATTCATAGACAACCTTCAACTTTCCACCTCCGTAATCTATGATTGTGCAACCTTCTTCTAAGAACTAAACACTCATTTTCTGATAAGAAACAACCCTCATAAAGCATAGATTTTTGGTTAGGACAAGAACTTACAAAACATTCTTGATTAAGGCTATACCTCTACTTGATATTGAACAATAATGGTTCATATTTCCTTCACACCATGAGTTTAGTTATCTCCAAAGAACACATAGTCCCCAAAAATTCTCTCCCTAATATCCTTGAACAAGTTTTTGTTAGAAAGCATGTTTATGCTTGCACTAGAGTTAATATATGAAACATCCCTACAAGATGGGTTAATAGAAAGAATAAACAACACATGATAAATTCTTTATTATAAATTCTTTATTATTTAAATAACATATCAGTGCCATCACCTTGGGTAGTATTACCTTAGTGGAATTGACCTTCACCATGATATTGACCTTGGATTTTCCCTTTGTCACTTCTTCTTAGGACAATATTTAACTACATGCCCTCTCTAATGATAGTAAATCATACAACCTTGGACTTATCAAAGATTCCTTTAAATGAATATTGTCTACCACTTGCCTAATGATGGTTATTACCATCATTCTTATTCTACTTCTTTTGTTTCGTTGATCTTTCAGCCTTGGATAGCAATACAACACCCTTCGCTTCCCTTTGGTTCATAACTTTCCTCTGCATCTCTTAAGACACAAGGATATCACACAACTATTCGAAGGAAAACACATTTGGTCTAACAAAAACATTGTTGATGAACACCTTATGATTTATAGAGAACATATTCAAAATTATAGAAATAAGTTCTACATAAGTGATTTTATATCCAACATCATCATGTGGCTCACTAATTTCATTTCTTTTTGAATTAGTTAAATATGAGAAAACACTCTCTCCATGTGCCATCCTACAAGCATTCATTTTGATTTTGAAATTTTTTTTCCTTAGACATGCTAGAGGACTTGTAGAGAGACTTTAGATTGTACCATTATTCTTTCATGGTCTTGAAACTCCTTACATGAATGATCAATGAAGGTATCAAGTTTATAGATATTGAAATCGCTAAAACAATAATGTCGCCATGTTTAGTTTCTCATGACCATTTTCAACTACCACAAACAAAAGATAATGATGCAAGGGAATCATATTAGGCCAGGGCTGTGATAAAATCTCAGTTGCACATTTCTTCTCCATCCAACAGTCCTAAAACCCATCCATCCTCTCAATCCTCATCGGACTGTCTGGAAGCTTTCACATGATTGTTTTTTTTGGCAGCTAAGTTGAAGTTTATATGCATGGAAGGGACTTTGAGATATAGTAAGTTTTTGGAGGGGAATGATCATTACATTCATGATGAAGAATAAGAGAGGAAAGGAGGTGAAGAATATTCAGGAGGTGACAAAGGAATTGGAATAAAACAAAAAAGGAGAAGTGAAGGATTAGGAAAAGGAAGAACATGGTAGCGACAAGTTAACAAAAGAAAACCTAGGTTATCTTCTATGTCATCTTAATTCATTTTCAACCATTGTATGCCTGGCTAAGACTGAGACCAACAGACACTCCCATTTAATATTTTGAAGAAATTAATAGATATCCCAAAAGCTGTTAATAATAGATGAAACCCATTGAGGCATTTACCTGTATGCTACAAAAATATGAAATTAATAAAAGTGTTGGTTGCAAGTTTGAATTTCTTCCCTATGTGTGCTTGTGCATTTTAAATTATGTGTGTACTTCCAAATTTTTAGATGTGAGCTCTGTTTGAATTTAGTATTGGTAGTGTTAGTGGTTTTTGTTGGTGCTTGCCATACATTGCTGCATTAGTTTGGTATTAGATCAGGTTTGAGCCATGCATGCGAGTAGAAGAACAATTCTAGTGAAGGATAACTTGCTAGGTAGAAATATTGTAGGGAGAAAATAGTTCTAACAAAGAGAATTTGTTAGGTAGTATTGTAACATGGAGAATTTCCCAAGAGAGAAATAGTAGGGGCACAAGGATACCAACATGGGGTAGAGGGCAGCATAGAGGAGTTGCAAATGAAATCACTTAGATGTTGAGGGCCATGTCAGCCAAAATGGATGCCATGGAGGAAACTCAAAGAATAGGGGCTACAATAGATATTCATATTGTCAGTGATAATGAGCGAGAAGTAGAGGCTCCATAGGAGGAAGTTGAAGCCCTAGAAAAAAGGATTATGAAGGCATTGATAGATTGGAGAGGTGGGCCAAAGATGGAAATCCCTACCTATTTTGGAAACTTAAAACCAAAAGAGATAATTGATTGTATTAGAGGGACATGGAGAAATTATTCATATTTGAGAAAATCTAAGACCCCAAGAGAGTGAAGCTTGCATTCGCAAAGCTAAAAGGGCATTCATCCCTGATCTAGGGGATCAAATTTTGCTCAAAATTCAAAGTGCCTAGAATCGCTTCAAATCGAACGGGAGCATAGGCCTCGTCGTCACGAACCCAACACAACTCGTTTGGGTTCAAACGAACGTCGGATGAGAGAGATATCACGTACGTTCAAAACGACAAACAGGCAAAAAAAAAAATGTGCTGACTATACAGTCCGTACGAATGTTGACGTGGCAGACCATACGACACATGGCAGGCAATCATGTGGACAATTGGTGTATGACATGGCTTGTTTGCAGCGAATGATATGATGACACATGGCCCAATCAATGGCCACCACGTGTCACTTGGATAGTGGTTTAAAATTTATGCTGTTGGCCGGATTCGAACCCGCGACCTCCGAGCAGAGTAAAGCCTTGGGAAGGGCCGCCCAACCGGCGCGCCCACATGTAGTACTTAACATATATATGAGTTTGAATTTATTTGAGTTTGAAATAATGTGAAATGGGGCGCGGACTGGGCCGGGGCTAAGCCCCGGCCCACAGTTATATATATATGTCATATGACCATTGTTATGTGTGTTTAAACCCCGCGATTATATATATGTCATGTGACCATTGTGGTGTGTGTGCGTTTAAACCCGTGGTTATATATATATGGTTTAAAACTTAACCCCTATTTGTATTGCGCGCGGTCATGTGGTGGCCCATGTGCACACGAGCCTTGGCGGTTAAGGGCTAGCGCGTAACCGTCCTACAGTTTGTACTGGTTGTGCGGTTGCGCCCGGTGCTGGGTTTTTCCACATTTATGCACGTGGGGGCTAGGTTGAGGAGGCAAGGGTGCATTTTGGCGATCCAGAGACAACAAGTTTGAAGAGGAACTTCCAGGAATCCTATCTTCTTCAATTTTTGGCCAAATGAGGTGCCGAAAAAGCCCAGCTAGGGGTTTTTGGACGTTCTGAAGCCATTGGAGCCATCTATTTGGCATTTTGAGCATTGTAAAGCACATATTTGAGCACTTTAAGAAAATAATACAAAAGATCCATTGGAAGCTGAACCAGGAGATGTAGCCCAAGAGAGGGGTGAACTCCTTTATCATTTGTTGTGTTATGTGTTTTATGTTCACTGTTATTTGCTGTTGTTTATATGCATCTTTAATGAGTAATTTCTATAAAAAATGTGTTGAAAAATTGATCCATTTGCATTCTAACACATGAATTAATTCTTGCAAATATTTTCAAGAATACAAATCTTCTTCATTTTTAGATCAAGTTGGTATCAGAGCTTAGGTTTTTGAAGACTTGATTATTTGCAAGTGTTTTGTTTTCTGATGCTCACAAGGTTGAAACTCACAAGAGGAGAAGGTCAACTTGTAGAGCCAAGTTCTCATCCTTCAAGAAGGAAAATTATATCATCACCACAAGTTTCAAGGAGGCATTCACCAAGTATGGCTCATGAAGAGAGTCATCAACATATTCCTACAGAAGATGAAGATCTCAGAAAGACTGTCATGGAAATGAGAGAAATGATGAAACTCTTGATGGAAAAGAATACAAGGTTGCAAGGTGAAGGCTCCAACCCTTCAAAGCACAAGGGAGACAGTGGTGATAAAACTCCAAATGGAAATGGAGGGAATGGTGCTTCTCCACCACCCTCATATCCATCTTCTTCTTCTTCTTCTACCAATTCAAGACCTCTTCCAAATTCTCAAAAAGGACATGGTAAAAATCCTTCACAAATTCCTTTGTTAAATCTTGATATTAAATTCGAATTGCCAATGTACAATGGAGAGGTAAATGTTGAGAAATTAGATAATTGGATTCGTCAGATTGAGGTGTATTGTAGGATACAAAAAATTCAAGATGATGAAACTAAGATTCAGCTTGATTCTTTAAGATTGGATAGTGCAGCACTCATTTGGTGGGAAGCCAAGAATCAAGAGGACATGAAGAAACATGGTAAAATTTTAACCTCTTGGAATGATTTTATTGTTGCAATTAAAAGATAATTTTACCCATTGGCATATATGCAAAAAACTACTATGGATTGGCAAAATTTTAGACAAGTTAAAGGACAAAATGTGCAAAGCTTTACTCAAGAATTTAGGAGAAGAGCTTTGGTTTTGGGAATATATTTTTCTTCTCAAGAAACTTTACTCAAATACATTGGAGCTTTACATAGTTATTTGAGACATACAATACTCATGTTTAATCCTTCAAATCTAGATGAAGTGTTAAGAACCAAACATCAATATAGCATAGAAAAACCTCAGGAAAATTACTCAACGCCTTGAAAAAGAGATAATTTCAGATAATAAGCCTCTTCGAGGGGGCAACCTCCTTTTACCCCACTTAAATGTTAAAGTAC
>JASDQU010739601.1:5082-27936 GCA_032191745.1 Picea mariana
AAATTGTCGGAAGTTAAAAAACTTATGATAATATATTTGATTTTCTCAAAAACCAAGGAAAATAGTCACCCACATTCATGATTATACCCATAATGCCATGTCCCACCTTGAATCAACCTCACAATAGCCATATAGTGATTTATTCTATGAATTCATAGGTTTTCATAAAGATTTTATGCCTACTACAAGACACTACCCAAGTTCACAATGAATTACTTCTGACAAATAAATAGTTTTTGTAGTATGCTAATCACAAAACACGTCACAACAATATGTATGTCCAAATAAAAATAACCAAAATACACTTAAAAAAATGGTTTTTGTAGTATTATAGTCACAAAACACATCACATAAATATGTATGATTGAATAAAAATAACCTAAATACACTTTAAAAAATAGTTATTTAGTAGAAAATAATTTAAATATATATTATTTTTCGTTTGCTAGCATGTTCATGACTTGCAGGACTAGCATGTAGTTGAGAAACTATGACTCAGGGGCATATAAGACATCAAAATTACCCAAATATCACACCTAGCCTAGGCCACACTAACCCTTAGATCGTTATATTTTAGTTGTCTCCTTTCAGCGGTTTTCGAACCTAGATCACCATGCATAATGAGGCTCATCAAAACAAATTGCACTAATGAAATTTGACAACTTAAATATAATTTTAAATATAATTGTTTTTTTATGTCATTTTATGAGATACAAACATATTTTGAGGGAGTGCAATGACATAATACATTACATCATTTTTTATTAAACTTTAATATGATTTTGATAAGTTTTGTTATTAAAAAACTTAATGAGAAATGTGTTAACAAGTGAATGTATATTATATGATTTTCATGAAATAAAAATAAAATGGTGTTGATTAATTGGATTGGTTTTCATTGATGTCAACCCTTGAAGCAAGTTCGATAGAAAATGTCGGTAGCCCCAGAAGTGTGGATAAGGAACTCATGTTTATCTGATGAATAATGTAATGAAAAATAGTGCATTTGCAATAAATACTATCATAGATGGATAATACATGTCGTGCCATTTACGGTGATATTTGGTATGTCACATAGTTCCTCGTAGTTGAGGATATATGGCTTAGTGAAGTTGGAGAAACCTCGTGAGTTATATAGAAGCCCTTAGGAGGTCAAAGAAGTAAATTATTCTAGAAGATTCTAGAAGAAGTTTACTAGTCTAAGTGGTTGTAACTAGGATTTAATCTTGAGTAAAGTTGTTGCAATAAGAAAATAATGAAAAATAAATTAGTTGCAGCAAGAAGTGATGAGTTTATTATTTATGGTAAAGTGGTTGCAAGTGGGTAAAGTAGTTGAAAGTGGGTCCTCCCTGAAAGAGGGAAGTTGGGTAAAATAGTTAGAAGATAACCCCTAAAGGAAACTGCTTGGGGAATATAATTAAGAGAACAAAGGCCCCCCATTAGCACCTAATTGAGAAAATTGAATATCTCTTTTTTGAAATGTTATGGGAAGGAGTATGAGGCAGTGATTCTGAAGCAACGACATCCAATGAAGAGTGAAGTTGCAAAATTCGAAGGGTCAAGACTGTGGTTTCTGAACTAGAGTTTTACTGAAGACATTTGTGAGTTGAAAAACTAGAAGAACGAGGGTATCCATGGTCTGCAATGGGACAAAGAATGGACATCCATGAGTTTACTAAAGACAAAGTGTGTATATGCTATCAAATATGAAGAAAAGGAAGATCCAATCTATCATCAGTGACAATTTGCAAGGATGAGAAGAGGCTACAGGAAGGAATAATCGTGAGAAGTTACAATAGATCTATCTACAGTAACAAAAGTTATGTCATATGCTTATCTAAAGTAGATCTTTGGTGAATTCTTGGGTATGGCTATGGGAGATTGAATTTTTTCCCTTGAGGGACTATTGGTTGTATGGTATATTCATAAATATAACAACACTTATATAAACTAATCATAAACATATAAGTGTATATAAGTGTTATGGTATATTCATAAATATAACAACACTTATATACATTGTGGTTAAAAGGATTAAAAAACACATTACTCATTCACCCCCTCTCAGTAATCCAACAAATGATAGAGGTTAAAATTATTCTTACTAACCTTATGGAACTTTTTAAGTGTGTGTGTGTGTGTGTGTGTGTGTGTGTGTGTGTGTGTGTGTAATTTTGAAAATCTATACGAAGAGAATAAGTAATAATGATAAGTATTAACAATAAATTATATTGAAAATATTATTATTTAAATTATATATTTTTAAGGATTAGAGTTGTAGTTTTTGTATTTTTTAGGAAACTATTGAGAAGATTCTAGATGATCTAAAGTTGAGGTTGATATTTGTCTTTTTGAAAGTAGAAAAATTTAACATAACTTAGTTGTCAATTGCTAGTGAGGATAATCATTACTAACTATTGTTTGTGAATGTTCATTGACTCATCATCATTATTCAAGGAAAATTGTCCCATTTGAAATGACTTGGTGGTAGTTTACTAAGGGGTAAATTTTTACTCTTTCTACTAAGGGGTAAACTTTTACTCTTTCTAGATGCATCTCGGTCTTGTGTTGTTAACCTATTTCCTTACATCTGAGAAAGAGGAGCTCTTAGCCAATTACACGTAGTTTCAAGTCTTATTTTAGGACCAAAAGATAGTTTCAGCCTACATAATACCCACAAGTATTAGAGAAAATTTGAGATCTAAAATAAACATCCTAAGGAAATAAATTAAATAATAGTTAAAATAATAAAATAAGAGATAAATTTTTAAAGAGAAAGAAAAAATAAATCAATTTTCTTAATCATAATTTTGATTTATTAATCACCTTTAAATGCAAGCACCCATTAGAATTAAATTCCACATCTAACAAATATGGAATATAGATATTTTTAAAAAACTCATACTAAACTAAACTAAAAATTTCATTTTAAAAGTATGTTTCTTTAAAATTAAAAAAAATAAAAAATTAGACATGTAAAATCATTATTATGTATGGAAAATAAAAATAAAAAAGTCTCTTAAAATAATAATAAATACTATGTATGGAAAATAAAAATAAAAAAGTCTCTTAAAATAATAATAAATTTTATTTTAATAAATATAAAAAGTAAAACACTTACATATTAAAATAATAATAAATTATATTTTATTAATCATTTGTTGGAAATTAATGAACTTTTTCTAAACTAAAATTATATTTTATAATTTAAATCGATAAAATCTATAACTTGTGTGATACTAAATATTTTAATTATGCGCTTTGCACTATAGGTAAATGTTTTGGGGAAAATTAAACATTAATAAAAAAGGCTTGCTAGCATCATTTCCACCATAATCTCATTTTAAATATAATAAAAGTCAAATCCAAGAATGCAAACCTTTAAACTAGTACATAACGTCATAGATGTTTTAAAACCTAAATGAACCGGTGCAAAGCCTTTATAAACATTTTTTTAAATGGAAACATTTAGACTTACATAAAAGTTTAATAAAAGAAAATGGGGATTTATCATAATGTAAAACCTAAATAAACCGGTGCAGAAGCCTTTATAAACATTTTTTTAAATGGAAACATTTAAAGTTTAATAAAAGAAAATGGGGATTTATCATAATGTTTGGGTTGAGTAACAAATTTTTAACATGTGTTGCAGGAAAGCTTAGTCCCTGTTAAAGTTAATCTTTTGTTTGCTTAATCAAATGATAATCATTTATGAAATTATGTTTATCAAAATGTATTAAGATTTGAACTTGGAAGAAAAAATTCACAATGTCATTTTTTTTTTTTAAATCTATTATTCAAATAATTATCTCTCGGGAGACTGTTGGATTGAAGTCATCTCAGTGTTTTTTGCAATGCAATATCATCATCACGTTATGTCAGTTTCTCATGCACCAACATATGTCAGTTTCGCATATTCTCTTATCAATTCATTAATAAGACTCATCAGTTTCCCGGTCAGTGTAGTACGAACGTTGAACTAATGATCTCAAAACTTCTCTAAAATATTATCAGGATATATCATAAGACTACTAAGTGTTGAACAAAGGGATCATGCAACTTATTTCATGGAGGAATTCAGATGCGCTCATTAATCCGCAGCTCAATTGTTATCTAAGTCAAAGGAAGAGACTAACATGAATATATTGAATTGATTCTTTGTTCTTCAGTTGGCAATGGTGATGATAGTGTTTTCCTCTATCACAACAATTTCTCTGCTTTCTCTTCATGATCAAAAGCATAGAAAAATGCTAGTAGGGACTTTAGGAATGATCATCACCATGGTTATGTATGCTTCTCCCGTTTCTGTTATTGTAAGTATTTTTAATGACGTTGTCACATTCAACAATGAAATTTATAATATTTTATTATGATATTTTAGTCAAATACGCCACCCCATTCTTTAACATGGATAGAAATTGGTGATGCAGAAAATACCCCCTTACGAGGGACTAATAAAGAAAATAGGTTACCTACCTAGTTTTGGTTCAACACTATTGGTTGAAAAAGCCACCACCTAAACCTTATGTTAAGCTTATTTTAAATTTTTAGAGAACACTTTCGTGAGTTCTTTCAATGGAATTTGTTTTTATTGCAATGTCTTATTGTTTCAAATTGTACTAAAAGAAAGAAAAAATTCAGATGGCAACGAGTTAAAAAAAATAAATTACCCTTAAACATATTGCATAAAAAAATATTTCTTTTTAATTATTCTCATAACTTGCATTGTAAACAAGGACTCCATGGCATCATAGTCCTTCTCAAGTCAATTTGAAAATATATAATGAATAATGAAACTAAATGTAAGATAACTTTGATTCTCACATTGAAAGTCACCTCAACAACTTGTAAAAATTAGTCTATAAAGAATGATATTTTATCTTAAAGTAATGCTTTCATGTATATGTTTAACTTTAAAATATTGTTAAACATATATATCGTTCATAGAGATATATCTTTTGCACCTCCACACTTCGCACAAGTATATCCCCTACACAACCAAAACTTAGTCTATTTTGAATGCTTGTGCTTAGAATTCATATCACTCATACTCGCGCACTCTCATACGTTTGCAACTATGTACTTCAAATAGTTCCACATCACAAATTCTAACAAACAATATATCATTTTTAATTTTCATGATAATCTTTACGACATGTTAATTTTATAAGATTCCACTACTAACTCTCTATACTTGGTTGAATTCAGTTTAAGTAACAATGTTTATTATAAAAAAATAAGTATATAAAGTGAACACATAATGCTTTTATGCATATTTTTTGCTTAAAAATATAGTTGATTAATGGTCATAATTTTAATTTTAATATTTTACCAATCATTTTCCACATTGTGTGGAGCCTTTTTCTATGACCATATCTACACACTTTGCACACATATATATTGTCTACACAAATATATCTTCTCATCCACACATATATATATTTTGCACCTTCGCACTCCGCACATGTATATCCTCTACATAGCTAACACTTAGTCTATTTTGAACCCTTGTGTGGAGAATTCATATCACTCATCCTCTCACACTTTTGCGACTACGCACTTCCAATAGTTCCACAACATGGATTCTGACATGCGATGTAATTTGCACGATAACCAAGTCATTTATGGAACATTGATTTGCTAAGGTTCCATCACTAACTCTCCATACTTAGTTGAATTTATTTTAAGTAACAATGTTTATTATAAAAAAATATGTATATAAAGTGAAAAAAATCTTTTATGCATATCTTTAACTTGAAAATATTGTTTATTAATGGTCATAATTTTAGTTTTTGATATTTTATTTAGCCATTTTTCATGTTGTGTGGAACCTTTTGCTATGACCCACTTTGCACAATTATATCATTCATGGAGATATATTTTAAATTTATCTTTTTCACCTCCACACTCCGCACAGTTATATCCTCCGCATAGCCTAAACTTAGTGTATTTTGAAACCTTGTGCATAGAATTCGTATCACTCATCTTCATACACTTTTGTAACTCCACACTTCCAATATTTCCACAACATGGATTTTGACAAGCGTTGTAATTTGCATGATTATCGAGTCATTTATGACATGTTGATTTTTTGAGATTTCACCACCAACACTCCATACTTAATTGAATTTATTTTATGTAACAATGTTTATTATAAAAAAGAAGTATATAAAGTGAACAAAATTTTATGCATATGTTTAACATAAAAAATGTTGTTTATTAATGGTCATAATCCAAATTTTAATATTTTACTTAGCAATTTTTCTTGTTGTGCAAAGCCTTTTGGTATTACCATATCTATGCACTATTCACATATATATCTTCAGCACCTTTGCACTATGCACAAGTATATCCCTTACATAGCCAGTTCACTTAGTCTATTTTGAACCCTTGTGCGAGGAATTCATATCACTCATCCTCCAACACTCCTGCACTTCTCCAACTATGCACTTCGAATAGTTTCACAACAAGGATTATGACAAGAGATATAATGTGCATAATAACTGGGTCATTTATGGAATATTGATTTGCTAAGATTCCACCACTAGCTCTCCATAATTAGTTGATTTTATTTTAAGTAACAATGATTATTATAAAAAAATAAGTATATAAAGTGAACAAATTCTTTTTATGCATATGTTTAACTTAAAAAATATTGTTGATTAATGGTCATAATTTTAATTTTAATATTTTACATAGCCATTTTTCACATGTTGTCGAGCCTTTTGCTATTACCATATATATGCACTCTATACAAATATATATATCCCGAACCTCTGCACTCCCCACATGTATATCTCTCTCATAACCAACACTAAAATGTATTGTTAAATCCAAAACCAAACCAAAATCTTCTTTAAAAACTTGTTATCACTAATTTTGTATCAATTACTAAATAGATCAAAATCTTCCAAAAATACCCACTACCATTAATTTTCTATAAATTATTGAAGAGAATTATTACTTCATAATGAAAGTAGAGAAATAATGAAATCAAAAGTGCATATTATATACCATTTTTTTACAGTGAAAGGTTGATCTTTTAAAACTACCCATTATTATTGATTTTCTAGAATAGAGAGAATTAAAATTTAACCCTAAAACATAAACCAAACCAAAATATTTTAAAACTACCCATTATCATTATTTTTCTATAAATTATATAATACCTTGCAAATAAATTACTTAATAAGTTAAATAATTTCCTTAAGTGGAAAATTCGAGTTTAGGATGAGTAGAAGAAAAGTGATCGTTGTTAATTTAAATTATGAGCAAAATATTAAATTTCCAATTGTCCTTTAATGTGGAAGGATGTAAGAGATGTAAGTACTTTCATTTAATTAATAAAGGGGACATAAGGAACAACTAAGTTAAAAAAAAAAAAAAGATGATCATGAATCCATGAGTAGCGAGCAAGTTGTAGCTAACCTTGGGCATGAAAGGACATGCGTTAGAAGTCAATTTTTGTGATTGACACACCTTGAAAATAAGAGATTTCCAAATCTTCGAAAATTCCCGAGGGAAAAGAGCTTGGAGAAAACTAAGACTTGGGGAAATGAATATATATACACATGTGTGAGGGGGCACGACACTACTTCGCATGTGGAAAGGAAAGGAATTCACTCAAAATGTTAGGTTGAGGAATTAAAAAAGAACCAAAGAAGTTGTTGTGTGAGCACTAAGGTGTCAGGAAACTATGGAGGACATGAAAGACTTGCTGGAACAGGAAGCTCTTCTCACCCTTATGGATTCTTGATCACGCTTAGGGGTGACTATATCAAGTAATTTTGGTTAATCTAATCTATGAATGGGTGGAACTTTGTTGTTCCTTATGTTTTTCCAGGTTCCATTTTATAATTATTTGTCATGATATTATTATTTCCTTGTATATTTATTTTATACATCTGTTGTTGAGTATTATGAATGATACAATAAATCTAGGATGGAAAAATTAGATAATAATTCAATTGCATGATTAGAGTAATATGATGTATACCTATATATTTATTTTATACATATGCTGTTAAGTATTACAAATGATACAGTAAATCCAAAATGGAAAAAAAATCAGATAATGATTCAATTGCATGATTAGAGAACTATAATGTAAACTTGTATATTTTGTTTTTACAAGTTCATAATCAACCAGGGAACATAGAAGCCATATCATGTGACTACTTGGAATTTATACAAAGAAATAGCATGAAATCCATGAATACAATAGTTGTTTCCTGATTTACGTTAAAAAAAACAATATTACATGTATAAGGATAGTAATAATCACCCTGATTACAAAGTACTGAATTCTAAAAGAGGAACTAATCATGGAAACATATGCAAAACAAACAGGGTATTGTAACAGTAAATAGAAATATTATATCCATGTCCTATTCCCAATAGAATATCCAAGTGGATATCAATGGCCACCCACCTATTCCAATTGGCTCAAAAGAGTCTTCTGGAAACTTACTATTTTTAGCAGTTTTTCGGTTCCTAAACTTTCTGGGCCATTCTAAGGGCCTAAATGCATTTTTTTGGGGGATCGATCACCTCCATGATGTCTAAAGGCTTTGATTGAGCCCCCAAAATAAATCTCCTCAGTGATACGTTTCCAACTATCTATCATGCGCCCCAGAAAGTTGATACACCAAACTACCCAAAACGAGGTCCATAAAACTGTTGGTTTTTCATCTTCTAGGCTTAGGGTTTTGGATTTATTTATGTTAAAATTTACTTTAGAGCCTCATTTTAATCCATATTGCAAATATGAATATCCTTCACATCTCTTCTCAGAGATAAGATGCCACCATTCTAGCGAGTCTTTCACTTTGTATTTCTATAGTTTTGTACATTTAGCTCATTAATAAAAATTGTGTATTAGTGTATCTTTGTGTTTATGGTTTCATCTATGATATATTTATGTTATATTATTGGATATCCGAGATATATATTTACATTTATTTATTGTATCTCCACTCTCATTTCATGCCAAAAATAATCCAGAACAGTGGTATCAGAGGAGGTTACTCTTGATCATTTTTTTCAGTGCATGTCCCCAAAGACGTCTGAGTATAGCAAGTTGGGTCTCGAGCTTGTATATATTGAGGAAAATATCTCTCTCATGCCCAAGAAACCATCCATGACGGAATAAAATAAAAGCGACAAAGTAGATGATTTTATTAATTTGTTTCTTGAGAAATCTCTCACGCTATAGAGGGACGAAATGATGGAGAATTTTACCTACATCCTTCTGTTGATGATTGGACAACATCAAGAAGGAATTCTCTTAGAATAATAATTAATAATATAATTATTGATTATTAAATATCATATATAATAAGTAAATGATAATAATAAATAGTTATTGATTATTCAAGGGACACATCCTTTCATGAATGGTCGCCATATGTTCCCTTTATATGGACCACTCATCATTGTAATAATATATCGATTATATCTCAAATGAAGAAAAACAAAATGGTATAAGAGAAGGTTGAATAGGTGTGGCTCCCTCACGAGAGAGCCCAGGAAGATAAGGATATGGAGATTTAGTCATACTTAGGATTATGCGTAGGAGTAGAGAGAGTAAAGAGATATTTTGTTGCATATGTTTTTAGTTGTGTAGAAGCATGTTGTTGTGAAGAAGAACAACCTTCCTAAGTAAGATATGACATGGAATAAAAAGAGAGGGAGGTTGAGATGAGGTCACAGTGACCGACTATTGATAATTCTCTTTGATTCGCCCAATAATCTCAGAGGGCAGAGTAGGTTCTAAAGAGAATCCCTCTCATATATTCTGGGATGAAGAAGGTACATTGGGAGAAAGGATTTATCCACATGAGATCATAGTTAGATTGATTGTGTGATATTGGGCCATAGTTGTTGTCTCGAGCATGAGAATGTTCTGGCCAAGAAAGTTCATGATATGGATAAGAATGACACAAACATTCTGGGTGACACCTAATTCGAGTTCAAATATTCTCCAGGATGATCGATTGTGTTGAGAAATACGTCAAGACACTCTGATTGGTAATATAAAAAAATGTGTCGGGACCGTAAACCTCATGAGAATATAGAATTCAAGTTTGATGTCCGCCATTAAAAGGAAGAACTTGGATTTGAAGGCTACTTATCTCTATGTGTCTATATTCTTTAACCCATTAATGCATTTCTATTCAACAAACATTGTGAATTGGATTGAAGAATGGAAGTGTATGTAAAGCATTACAAAAACATACAGTTCACATGTGGCATAGCTAAAGACCAGTTTTTTGGTATCTAAACCTGGAGTAAGCCACTTGTTGAGAACTTCCAAGAAAGATGGATGGTAGTTGTGTGCTACTGCCAGTGCTTGTGTACCACTAGAGGTGATTGTGTATCACTGTATAGTAGTTGTGTACTACTATGTCTTGGCAAAGTCATTTTCTATTGGATGCCATTGTAGTAGTTGTGTGCTACTAGCTTATTTCCATAGAGACTACCAGACTGCTTGGAAGAAGTTGTGCGCTATTGTTTGATCGTAGCATAGTCATGGAGAATGTGATTGATGATTTGAGCTACCAATGGTATGGTAGTAACTATGTGATACTAGTTGATTGGAGAGTAGTCAGTGGACTGCCAGAATAAGACATAGTGAAAGATACCTCCCTTAAAGGGAGTGTTGATGTTTGAGGCAATATCATGAGACATTCTCCCTGGAGGGTCTTGTATGGACTAGTAGGAGGGAATGTGGACTTCATCCTGACATGCCTCAAATGATTAGATGAAGGAACCAAGACATTGGTTTCATGAGGAAACATTGATATGCCTTGTAAGACATTGGTTCCATGAGGGAACCTCAATATCTCTTGTGAGACATTAGTTCCATGAGGGAACCTAGATATGTCTGAGACATTAGTTTCATGACAGAACATCAATATTCCAATTATGGTCCAAGATGACTTAGCATAATCAACATTTACCTATGTTTTTATGGGAAAAGGAATCCATGACTGGAGTGTATGTTCAGAAAAAAAGTCCTCATAAAACTTTGAGGAACATGATGCCCGAGGAGGCCTTCACCGAAGTGAAGCATGAGGTTGGACACTTAAGGATATTTGGTTGTCCAATATATATTCATATACGCAAGGAAAAAAGGATCAAGATAGACCCTTCAGGCAGAAAGGGTACATTTTTGGGGTACAATGAGTTTCAAAGGCATACTGGATCTACATCCCTGGTCAGAGACAAATTCAGGTGAGAAGAGATGTTACCTTTGAGGAGGAGGTATCTCTTAAAGAGATATAGAGGATCTCACATGGAGATTTATCAAATTGATCCAATTGATCATGTTGATCCTGTAGCTCCAATTGATGTTCCCAGAGATATTATAGTAGTTCGAAAGAGACCTACATGGGCTCGTTAGACTCTGCAGGAGGTAGAAGGATATGTAGCTCCTCGTGGTACCTTCTGAGTGAGAAATATTCCTCAAAGATATTCATGCTATGCCGCATATATGAGCCACATCATTTATTTTGAGCCTTCCTATTATGAGGAGGCAAATAGTCATCCAGTATGGAGAGATGTCATGATGGATGAGTATCAATACATCATGAAGAATAATGTGTGGGATATTGTTCCGATACTTAAGGGGAATTATGTAGTGACTTCCAAATGGATCTACAAGATCAAAAACATAGTTGACGGGACCATCAAGAGGCACAAAGCAAGATTTGTTTCTAGAGGATTCTCTCAGTTTGAGGTAATATATTAGGAGGAGACATTTGCTCTTGTTACTCAATCCACTTGTATCTAGATGATTATTTCCCCTACAACATCCATGGGTCAAAGAGTACATTAGACGGATGTAAAGAAAACCATTCTCAATGGAGAGATTGAGGAAAAAATGTACATCGAGAATCCAAATGGTTTTTTGATACATGAGAAGGATTCTGATGTGTACAGGTTGAAGATGGCCTTGTATGAACTCAAGCAACCACCTAGAGCTTGGTATACAAGGATTGATGTACACCTAATGATTTTTGGGCTTCAAAAAAAGTGTTTTTGATCCCAGCCTATACTACAAGAATGTTAATGGTGATTCATTGATTTTGGTCCTCTACACTGATGGTTTATTCCTCATCGGTACAAAGAGCCTTATTGTTGAATGAAAATATGCATTGGCCTCTAAGTTTGAGATGAAGGACCTTGTTATGTTGCACTACTTCTTGGGACTAGAGGTGTGGCATAGAATTGATGAGATCTTCCTGAGTCAGGGGAAGTACAAAATTGATATATTGAAGAAGTTTGGGATGTTGAACTTGAAGCTTGTGGCTACACCAATGGTGACGAATCTGAAGAAACTAAGTGTGTATTTTTTCGATTCGAACGAAATTGATCTGACTCTGTACAGACAACTGATTGGATCATTGGTGTATCTGGTTAACACCAAACCAAATATTTTATATGCAATGAGTGCACTTGGCCATTTTATGAGTTAGCCAAGATAAACACACTATATTGTTGTGAAGCATGTGTTGAGATACCTGTGAGGAATAATTGGACATGGTATAAGAAACACTTCCAGTATTGATATGATATGGAAAGAATATATTGACTCTGATTGGGCATGGAGCACAGTGGATAGAAAGAGCACCTTCGGGTGTTACTTCACTTTGGGATCTTCCATGGTTTCTTGGTGTAGCAGGAAACATACTTATGTGTCTTTGAGAACAATAGAAGCATATTACATTTCATTAAGTATGTCAGTCCATGAAGTAGTGTGGCTTCACAATATCCTTGCATATTTATCCAAACATGTGCTGGATTCCACCATTATTCATTATGGTAATCAAATTTTTGTGAAGATCTCAGAGAATCTAGTGTTTCATGACAAATTGAACCACATTGAGATCAAGTACCATTACATACAAGACATGGTGCAGAGGAAGGAAGTAACGGTGTTGTACCTTCCTATAGATGAGTAGGTTGTTGATATTCTTACCAAACTAGGATGAAGTTCAAGTACTTATGTAACAGACTTGGTGTGGCAAAGAATTCCTCCCTCACTGAGAGGGAGTGTTGATGTTTGTAGCTTCCTAAGAAACTCTCCATATCGTACTCCTGTATGATTGAGTTGAGTTGATTTGTTATGACAATTATATGAGAAGAGATAAGTGGGACACTTTTCTGAGAAGGGATAAGTGTGTTTGGGCTTATATCCCAACGTCCCTTGTGGAGAGCACATGAGTACACATCCCATGTGGAGAGAACATGATGACATGTCAAGCAAGTTGAACCTTGAAGTCACACACAATGGGAGTTGACCCTAGAGTTTTAAGAGGGTGTATCCTCTAGAAGTCCACATGGTAGTGCCATGTGTCACAAACATTCTCTAGATCATACTCCTCTGTGAATTGAGTTGAGTTGATCTGTGAGGTCACTTATTAGAGAAGGGATAAGTGGAAAACTTATTCAATAAGGGATAAGTGCATTTGGGATTATATCCCAATGTCCCATGTGGAGAGCACATGAGGACATGTCAAGGGAGTTGACCCTTGATATCACACACTATGGGAGTTGACCCTAGTGTTTCTAGATGATGTAGCCTCAAGAATTCCACATGGGAGTGCCATGTGTGACAAAAAATTTTCTACTATGGTGGTTGTGTACCATTGGAAGAGACTACATGTTTATGGGTAGTAGTTGTGTACTACTATGGAAAGATTCCTCCCTAGCTAAGAGGGAGTGTTGATGTTTCAACATCGAGTGTAAATTCTCCTAGATTGGGTTGCATACCAAGGGAGATAGGATACATTTATCATAAAGGTGAACTTGTGGTAAATGGGCCCAGACGTAGTCCTTCCTTGATCATGACAAGGAATTGGCATCAGGCTAACATTCAATCACAGGTATGTACTTGTGGTGATATATCCTAGTGTGGTATTTGTCCTAGTCATGTTGATTTGACAAGGAATGATAAAGACTCAAGATGCTATATGTTATTACATGTAGACCCAGAGTGAGCTTGATCTTAGATAGAGTTAATTGTCTGAGAGCGAGAGCCACATAAGTATTTTCTCCTTGGTTCAGGTGGGAGAGATACATCTCCCAAGACTGACAGACAAGTGTCACAATTCTAGGGTAAAGTTTGTATACTTCAAAGACAAGCTTGGCATGATGCAGAATATATCCCTTGTTGACGGGGAGTGTTGATGTTTGGACAACATTGGAAAGAAATTATCTTAGAATAATAATTAATAATATAATTATTGATTATNATGATAATAATAAATAGTTATTGATTATTCAAGGGACACATCCTTTCACGGATGGTCACCATATGTTCCCTATATATGGAACACTCATCATTGTAATAATATATCGATTATATCTCATATGAAGAAAAAAAACACCTTCAACACTTTTCGATAACAATAGGCACGTCTTCATCAAGCGACCACTTTGGAGGAACCTCACCTTTCAAGGTACAATTTCATTTTGATATTCCCATATTTGAAGGACAGATAGATGCGGATGCCCCAGAAAAATGGTTAAATCTGCTAGAAGGTTATTTCTCTGTTCATAATTTCTTTGAAACGAAAAATATCACCTTTGCACTCCTTAAGGCTCTCCCCCATGTCAAACATTGGTGGGAAACTTACTGGGAGAAAATTTCCACTGAGGAATCTGGAATATATGGGGTCGAGCCCACTTGGTATTTTTCCGTGGATGTGGTCAAGGAACAATATTACCGTGTTGGAAACTATGCCGATCAGTACATGATATGGACCACAGTGTAGCAAGAGAGTGGCCAAGCAGTGCCGGAGTTCACCAATACCTGTCATACCTTGCGCACCAAGTTGGGTATCAAATACTCTGAGCAACATCTAGTTCTGAAATATTATGGGTCTCTACATAGATACATCCAAACTGAAATGGATTTTATAGAGATATCATCATTAGTGTTTCTTATCGATATGATGTTGAAATTGAGAAAAAAAATTAAGCACCAGAAAAAGAGGGAGTTTGGGTCTGCAAATCCGCAACAACCAAAGTATGGTAAAGATGACCCTAACAACCAAACTTCAAAAAACCAGTCCAAGCCATGGGAAAATAAAGGTAAAGAAAAGATAAAGGACACTGGAAAATGGTGGGATTTCCACAAATTCCCTTGGCACAACACCAATCAATGTTTATCAAAACAATCATTGGTGGATGAAATCAAGGACAAGGAGTTGAACCTTGATTCATAATATGATTCATAAAATACTGGTAGAATATAGATCATCGAGGCAGACCCCACTAATATTGTCGCGACCACAACAATTCAACCAAAAGAGCCAACCGATATTGAAGAGGTGGAGCACCTTTTTCATTCTCATCTGTGGGTGAAGGGGACCCCACTGCATTTTATTATTGATAGTTGAAGCCAGAAGAACCTCATCTCAGTAGAGGTCATCAAATAGTTGAGATTGTTGACAACACCACACCTACAACCACACAACATCAGGTGGATTTTCCAGAGATGAGATATTCATGTCAACCAACAGTGTTGATTGTCATATGACGTCCATCCCTTCATGGATGAGGTATTATGTGATGTTTCCCCATTGGATGTCTGTGATGTTGTCTTCAGCCAACCATATATGTGGAAGAGCCATGTTATTTATGAGTCTTGACCCCGTAGTGTCATTGTTACTTTGGGGGGTCATCTCTACAGGATTCCAGAGGTAGTTTCGACTATTGTTTCACGTAAATAGTTCCACAAGGTAGTATCTCATACTAAAAAATTCAATTTCTTCACCATTTTCTCAAAAAGTGAACAAAAGGACACTACATCTACTCCAACCTCAGTCCAAGCACCTTTTATCCAACAAAGGAAGGTTGAAAAGATTGCAGCAAAGAGTAAATATTCCTTCTCCACACAGGAATATCATGTATCCAGACTAGTTAGAAGGTTCCAACCCTTCCAGCCATAGGTTTGTGACAACCTTCAACAAGCTAAGCAACACAACTTCTCCATTAAGGTAGGAAAGTCATCAAGATACAGATTTAATAAATACTTTTCCCTCTCCCCTGGGAACTAAACGCAATGAAGAAAATTTCTTCCTAAGGAGGGAGGATTGATCTAAGTGGATATCATTAGCCACCCAACTGTTCCAACTGGCTCAAAACAGTCTTCTGGCAACTTTGTATTTTTAGCATTTTTTTGGTTCCTAAACTTCTAAGACCATTTTGAAGTTCTAAATGAAGATTTTTCTAGATAGAGAAACTCAATTATGCCCAAAGTATTTTACTGAGCCCCCAAAATTAATATCCTCAATAATACCTTTCCAACGAGCTATTATGCACCCAAAACGAAGATCGTATGCCAAATTTACGACCCCGGGAAGTTAATACACCAAACTACCTAAAATAGGGTCCACAAAAATGTTGGCTTTTCATCTTCCAAGGTTAGGGTTTCAGATTTTGTTTGTGTTAAAAATGAATTTATAGCCTCATTGTAATATAACTTCTTGTGAATGTGAGTAGCCATCACATCTCTTCTCATAGATAAGCTGTCACCATTGTAGCGAGTCTTTCACTCCGTATTTCTACAATTTTGTACATTTCGCTCATTAATAGAAACTGTGTATTATTGTATCTTTGTGTTTATGGTTGCATCTATGATATATTTATGTTATATTATTGGATACCTAAGATATCTTTGTACGTTTATTTGTTATATATCCTCTCTCATTTCATGCCAAAAATAATCCAAATCAACAGAGTATAGGAAATGAAATCGAATACCTTTCCCTTGCACTTCCAAACCCTCAATCTGTAGAAAATATAACCTACAGAAGATTTATATTTGTAAAATACGGAATCAGTCTTGTACAACATAGACTAATAATCAAAATTATAAATTATTTAAACACAAAAATTTCATAAATAATTACTTATAACTGTTGCAAGAATTGTCAAGATAAGGAAACATCGTCTTAGTTTTATTTTATCTCCAGGAAAGAGGGATAGGCATTGCAAAAAATTATGATGGGTCCTCGCAATAAAGAGGCCCATCATTAGTTATGATACCTATTGGAAAACAATGTAAATAAAATACAAGGAAAAGGAAATTATATATGCAATTTTAATATAACAAGAAAATAATAATTGTGCAGTCGACATAAGGATAAAATTATATACAAAGTTCAATAAGTCTGAGATGTCGATTTACAAACAGATTGTTACAAAATCATATTATACAAAATTCCATGGATATTATCTGTTAGTGTCCTATAAATAGGTTGTTAGGATGTGAGTTAAAAATGTATGATAGGGTAAATTTATTCCTTGGTCTCATAAAGACCATGGCATGACTTCTTTTAGGTTATGAGTCAATGGGTTTGTGATTGATAAATTTGTTTGGGTACGGTCATAAAATAAAGTTAGAGTCATGAAACATAAGATCTCGATGCCAAATATATGGGTTGTTATGTCATTAGAGACTCATAATGAAATATCATGAGGTCAATTCAAGTTAGTTAGAGTTAGTCTTGTCATGGTCCAAAGAATTTCATGAGCTCAAATCTCTTGGAGGAAAATGACATCATCAAGCAAATAATAGAACTGCACAAATTGTTGCGCAACATCCTAATGTTGTGCAATTGTGTATTAAGGTACGAAAATGTATGATGGGTATAATTGGTGGTTTAATTTGTCTTTATCATTCCAATTTTTCATCCTCCATGCGAAGAAACCCGTAGATACCACTTTTCATCTCTATAAATATGCAAATATCCCATCCAAGATTGTTGCAGACGGTCAGTAGGGGACGCTTCTCACATCGTTGTGCATCTTCTAGAGACCTTGATTCAATACTCTCCAGTTGTTGTTTCATATTTCTGGTTGAATTTTGAAAGGAAATTAACCTTTCTAATGAACCAAAAACCTCAACCTTCACCTTAAATTCATGTCCATTGCTACATTGAATTATTTTCTTCTAATTAGTTGTGCATCTACCAACACTGCATTTTATGCTGTGCACAGTCCTTCTTCTTTATTTCAATATGGAATTGATACATACCAGCATCATGGAAACTCCATAAGGAAGAAGAATGAACAAAAACGGTGGTGATATCGTCATTTTTGGGCCTCAGGGTCTAAGGATAGTGAATGCATATCTACAATCAAAGCTTCTTTTGAACAAGTGGGTGGTATCAAGTTTTGTGAAAATATTCATAGGTACAACATGCAGGTGGAAAAAGATTTTGCATTGAGTTTTAATTACATTAGGTCTAAGGTGGGAAACATCTTGTTTCAGGTTTATGATGGCACCATCACTACTGCAACAGAGATCCCTGCTCATGGAGAACAATAATTCGAAGGTATGGAATTGGATCTATCCTGCTATCATGAATTTTTGAACCCTAAATTTAGAAACACTGATTTTGGAGCCACCATACCCATAGAACTTTTACTAGATAATCATATCAATTTGTTGAGGTTAATTCAAAGGTTCTTTACATGTGAAGGGATATTCACTTGGGTTTACCAATATTGTATCGGGCTCTTAATGCATTTAAATCGTAGGAAGCCCTTGAATGTTCCATATTACCTTTTTAGAAGCCTAGGGAATATGTGTGATAGAGTACAAGTGATGAGAGATCAAGGAGAACCTAGACTCTTCCATTTTTCTTTAATAAATTTGTTGGTTTTAGAAGAGCTTAGGAAGATGAATCAAGATTGGGAAGCTTTTGTAGCATCATCATAGATAGCAATTTATTATTTAAACATCCCTCAACGCATGAGAGATGCACCTTCATCAATAGAAAATACCACCACATCTATCCATGAAAGTTATGTAAATAAAAAGGAAAAGGAAACTAAGGAACCTGCAGTAAGTCAACAAGCTAAAAGGAATGGAAAAAAGCTCCAATTTTCCCTAGAAGATGTCACAGTACCTAAGAAACCAATTACTAGGTCAGCAACTAAACAAATGCCTCCCATGCACACATCACAAGCACTTGAGGAATGTCCAAAAGCTTTGCCTTCACAGAAACACACTGCCCTAGTGATAAAGACAACCTGATCATTAAGTTGTAAGAACAATTAAGGAAATCCCATTTTGTCATAGCACAATTGCAGCATGAAAATAGGGAAATGAAGAAAAAGCATTTGGAACAGGCCTCCAAGAAAGATATCTTAGTAATAGTTGAAGAATTAGTCCCTATAACTCCAACAAGATATAAAAAAAAGGGTAAAGGGAAGACAGTGGAGCAGATTTCAAAAGTGAAAGAAATACCTAAACTTATTGTTCCTTTTACTAGATCCTCAATCAGGAAGTTGAAAACTCAGAAGTAACCTCCAGCAAAAATTCATCCAACATAAAGGAAGAGTGATGAGGGTCAACATACTTTCAAGAGATTAAGGAAAAAACTAAGAGAAGCACGAGATATGATAATCCAACAAAGGGAGGAGAATAGAAGAGAAAATATGACATCTAAATAACTCATTGATGATTGTGATCCTGCAATAGAAAATGCCATATTCATGGTCAAAATAAACACGTCTTTGCATAAACAACTGAAGAACAAATATAGGAAAAATCCAACTTTGAGAAAGGAGAATAGAGCCCTAAAAAAAACTTGCAACAGTTGGAGATAGATAAGAATGGGAAGGACAAGCCTGATTTGCTTGTTGAAGCACCAAAAATTTAATTCCCTAGAGCTAGATTCATCAATTTTGCCTCTTTTAATTGTGAGCAATAGAAAACTGAAAATTTTGATTATCAAAATCCCCTAAGTATTTGGATGGAATTCTTATGCACAATGTTATATTTTTTATGGATCATTATATGTGAATTTTTGGATGGAATTCTTATGCACAATGTTATATTTTTTATGGATCATTATATGTGAATTTTTTTTTTCCTACTACGCATTGGAGATTTCCATTTTGATCTATGAATAAAAAATTTACAGTTGCGCGGTAGGCACGCTACACGACTATAACAATCTAATTTGGAGTAGTTGTATGAACTTTTTTGACAAAGTTTTTGGTAGGAAATATCAGAGTGATAATGAGATAAACATTGAGTGAATAAACTTAAAGAATGTTCCAGGAAGTGAAGTGATATCTTCATGGCATTTTACATGTATCAAGGAATTAAGGTTTGAGACAAAAAAATGTTCTTTAAAGGAAAGAAAGGGTTCTTGGGAACCCTACAATGAGTTTTAGTTTTTTTTTACCATCAAACATCGCCATCAATCAACTCAGGTCAGAAAAAGAAGCAAAATTGCAATGCGCTTCTATTATAGGTTGTTGTTCCACAACAAGCATGTTGTGAAAGGATGATAGAGTTTCCATAACACCTCCAGATCCATTGGAATGAGTCAACAGAGTATACCAACTTGTCTACATCGAATGAAAGGGTCAAGAGCATCATATTTAGGGACTCAAATATTTTTTCAATCAAGATGTTATGTGAAATTAATGAGTCAAGATTGACTCCTTCTTCTTAGTTGTTTGTTAATATATTGTAGCCAAATATAGTGTAATTGTTAGCATTATCATAGGATGACAGTTGAATTCGAATTTTGGCAGCATAGGAAGACATTTTTGTATATATTCTATGAAGCTATGAATGTGAAAGGTTGGAAAGTGTGTAAGAAAAGGTTTGTCAATACAATTTGTTATTGTCTTTGATATTAATGAAATTTGCTAGATCATAATTCCTTGATATTTGAGTCCAGAGATACATGTGATTGTTCTACTTTATGCATGTGATCTTACAGTAGTTGTCTTCTAGTTTAAATACATATATGTGATATGTCTTCTTCTTTGTGTTAATTTGAACTGTATGTATCAGAATTCATCTACATATGAGGCTCTGTTGCATGTAATTTAGTTGTCTTTCTACTACAATTACCTTGAGATTCATCCTTGTTAGATGCCCTAAGGGGTTATTTTTCTAGTTTAAATACATATATGTGATATGTTTTCTTCTTTGTGTTAATTTGAACTATATGTATCAGAATTCATCTACATATGATGCTCTGTTGCATGTAATTTAGTTGTATTTCTACTATAATTACCTTGGGATTCATCCTTGTTAGATGCCCTAAGGGGTTATTTGTTTTCTCTATAATATTATACCTACAATGATATCTAATTGGACTAAAGAAATGCTTTCTATCTTTCCTCCGATCAATCACTTTTCAATCCACCAAGTATCTTGTAAGCCTTTATTGATTTCTGACCTTTCAATGACTCCATTTCCCAATGAAATTTCTTTCCACATCGCCACAAACTCTATAAATTCAATTTACCTTAGATATATTTCCTTTGGACGAAACACCAAATCAATCCTTTCATTGATTGATTTGAAGAAAGAGAGACCCCTCTAACTTGGAAGGGCTAGCTTCTAGCCTCAAGTTAGTTTGTGGTTACCTTTGTGATTTTCCTTCTCACTCAAGGAAATTTACAGAGTGATAACACTATCCATCGCAGAGAAGAAGTGTTGAAGAGTTAAGTATAAATGTTTTGAATAACCTGAGGTGTATGACACGTAACCATATTCGATGAGAAGCAAGAGAGAACACATTTCAAAATATTATATCGATAACCTGATTTCACACACTAGTATCGAATACCTTTTAATAACTAAACTCCTACTACACATATCATTTGAAGATATAGGTGTTTTACCAACATTGTATTAATTAATCGAACTACCAGTGGAAGTGATGTACAACTGCTCGATGAATAAAAAGATACGAGGAAACTGCAAGTTACTTTAATGCAGGTAGTTTCCTTGAAGCGATGATTGAACCCGAAGAGGAACGAAAAGGAAAACGAATAAAATGTATATTAATGTGTGAAAGAGAAAAAAAATTTAAAAATATTGTGATAATTTGCTAGAAAACCTTTGTATTGGTTTGAGAAAGACAATGTTCAATAGAAGTTGGAAAAAGATACATTTAACAAC
The DNA here is from genome assembly GCA_032191745.1 of Picea mariana. Taxonomy (NCBI): domain Eukaryota; kingdom Viridiplantae; phylum Streptophyta; class Pinopsida; order Pinales; family Pinaceae; genus Picea; species Picea mariana. The sequence continues at coordinate 27,035 of JASDQU010739601.1, forward strand.
AAACCCCAACGAGTAGAAGAGAAACACAGTAAAATGATCATAAAAGACTCTCGGACTATTAAATGGGTTATAAATATCAGTATCTCCCTTACCTAGTACGTGCGTAGCATCATTAGAAGCCCCGACCAAAACTCGCTCAACTGTGGTGACAGTCTCTATGTAACCTTCCATTTGCATAACCATTAAACCACCTCCAGTATTTGAGGGACTCAAAGAGTGAGTGTGAAGGTTAAATTATTCTAAGGAAATGAGTTAAGGGTAGGTATTGGTTCATATGAGTTCACCCTCAAAGGTGGTAAACCCAGTGATGGAAGAGTCAGAAAACCCTCGATCCTTGCATTCGGAGTAATATCCCACTGGGTACGAGAGTGGAAGTCACAAAAGACCATGTGAAGTGGGCTACATGGTAACTCTTGGATGGCGCAGGTGCATGACCAGTCTGAGCGCATTTAATGGTAAACCATGCGACCTAGTAGAGTTGTAAGGACCACTACGCCGAGAAGCCAACTCCTCGTTCACCTTTTCCCAGTTTATTTAATGCTTGTATGGTGGTATTAAAACCTGTCTGGATTCACACGAAATGGAGTCACGAAGATGACTCCTGTATAGTCCTGTATAGTAATCTATGACAAGACCAGGATTTCACCCTGCCTCGACGTTAAGAGCCTAGCTAGGACTGTTTTTAAAATGAGATACTAGGGAAATCGTGACCACACAAAATCATGTGAAGAGTGTGTTATTCTATAGTGTTACAGGTTGTTAAAATAATTTTCGTTTTAAAATTCCTAAATTGGATTTACTACATTAAAGTGGTTTGTATCTTTAAACTTTGTATGTGGTAATCAAATAAAAAGAAACATATACATGTTAAAAGTAATATAAGAATAATATAATAACAAAGC
>JASDQU010739601.1:32200-43481 GCA_032191745.1 Picea mariana
AAATTTTTTTCAAAGGTCGATTTGAAAAGCGGATACCATCAAATTCGCATGAGGGAAGGCAATGAATGGAAGACAGCCTTCAAGACAAACGAAGGGTTGTACGAATGGCTAGTCATGCCGTTTGGCTTGACGAATGCACCGAGTACATTCATGAGGTTGATGAATGAAGTGCTGAAAGAATTCATTGGTAAGTTTGTCATTGTTTATCTAGATGACATATTAATTTTCAGCAAAACAAAAGAAGAACATTTGAAGCATTTAGCTGCAGTAATGAGGAAGCTATAGCGAGAGAAGTTGTTGATCAACATGAGGAAATCTTCATTTATGAAGACAAAACTCATTTACTTGGGGTTTGTCATATCGGAAAATGAACTGAAGATGGATCCAATTAAAGTGGAGGTAATTAAAAATTGGCCATCACCAAGAAATATTTTCGAGGTGAGAATTTTTCATGGATTGGCTAGTTTCTATCGTAAATTCATCAAGAATTTCAGTGGAATTAGCGCAGCAATGATGGATAAAGTCAAGAAAAGACATAAATATTTTCATTGGACTGAAGAGGCAGAGAAAAGCTTCAATCTGTTGAAGCGAAAGATCACCGAACAACTGGTTTTGGTGTTGTCGAATTTCACGAAAGTGTTCCAGGTGAAATGTGATGCAAGTGGCTTTGCCATAGGAGCGGTCTTGAGCCAAGAGGACAGACCCATTGCATATTTCAGCGAGAAGCTGGATGAGGCAAAAGTAAAATACTCCACGTATGATAAAGAGTTTTATGCTATCATACAGGCATTGAAGAAGTGGAGACATTATTTAATTTCGAAAGAATTTGTGCTATAAAGTGATAATCATGCATTGCAGTTTGTGACTCAACAAGAGAAGTTGAATCAGAAACATGCTAAATGGGTAGAGTATATGCAGAATTTTACATTTGTAATTAAACACATTTCAGGTACTGCTAACAAAGAGGCTAATGCTTTGAGCAGGAAGTGTTTGTTGCTGCAGGAGTTCCGAATCAAAACATTGGGTTTTGAAAATCTTAAAGATATGTATGCAGGTGATGCAGATTTTGCAGAGGCATATGAGGCAGTTGAGAATCCAGTTCTCAGGGATAGAAGCCCCTGTATGGATTACATGATCCAAAATGGATTGTTGTTCAGAGGCAACCAGCTATGTATTCCAAATTTCTCCATGAGGGAGAATCTGCTAAAAGAGAAACACAACGGAGGATTGGCAGGACATTTTGGCCACGACAAGACATTTGCAAAGATAAGAGAAGCATACTTTTGGCCGAGGATGCGGTCAGATGTCAATAATTTTGTTGACAGGTGCAGAATTTGTCAGCATTCAAAAGGACGGAAGCAGAATGCGGGATTCTATCAATCCTTACCCATACCAGAGAGGCTGTGGGATGAAATCAACATGGATTTCGTACTAGGATTACCGAGGACGCAAAGAGGACATGATTCGATCTTTGTAGTGGTCGACAGGTTTTCAAAAATGGCACATTTTATTACATGCCAGAAGACCAGCGATGCGACTCATATCGCAAACTTGTTTTTCAAGGAGATCGTTAGACTTCATGGTTTACCCAGAAGCATAGTATCAAACAGGGATACGAAATTCATTGGACATATCTGGAGGACACTCTGGAAAAAGATGGGAACTAACTTGATGTTTAGTTCAGCCTATCATCCTCAAACATATGGGCAAACAGAGGTGGTAAATAGAAGTCTGGGAGATTTTCTCAGAAGCTTAGTGACAGAGCACCACAGCAGCTGGGACAATGTGTTGCCATAGGCAGAGTTTGCGTACAACGAATCAGTGAATAGAAGCATAGGCAAAATTCCATTTGAGATTGTATATGGCAGGCAGATGAGAGGAGTATCTGAACTGAGGGATTCAGAGCAGATGATAACTAAGAGCGCAAGCGCTGAAGAATTCGCAGAGGCGATGGAAGAACTTCACAGCAGGGTGAAGGAGCGATTGCTGGAAACAAACCAGGAATACAAGCGCAGAGCGGATCAACATCAGAGACAACTTTAATTCGAATTTGGTGATCTAGTTCTGGCACATCTGAGGAAGGAAAGGTTCCCAAGGGGAACATACAACAAGTTTAAAATGAAGAAAATTGGGCCATGCAGAGTCCTAAAGAAATTGGGAGAAAATGCTTATGAGATTGAGTTGCCGAATGAGATTGGGATATCTCTGACATTCAATGTCTCAGACTTATATCCATATAAGGCTGAGGAAGCGGGAAATAGAAGTGATGAACAGCCAGAAATCCAGTGGCAGAAGAAGATGCCGATTGTAGAAAAGCCACAGATGGAGCGTATACTTGACAAAAGAGTGAGCAAGAAGACTAGGCGAAAGGAATACTATGTGTATCTTGTCAAATGGAAGAACCACCCAGTGGAAGATGCCAACTAGGAAAGCAAAGAAGAGATTCAAAAGCATGGACAGAACATGCAGGAGCTCATGGACAGGAGCCCATGAAAGTTTTCAAGCCGAGGAGTATGATGCAGGAGCATCGCAAATACCCAAAGCGAGCGTGGAGCCAACGCATGTGTTTTCTTAACACATGACATATTACTTTGAAAACTTTTGAAATTGAAGCGCCAAACCTTTAATGAATCCTTTATGAAGGAGCACCTTTTGTATATTGTATCAGACCTTGAGACATACGATCTTGTCTGAAATAGATAGGAGGCATTTAATAGATTTAATGTTGGTAGATAGATGTTTAAGTCTAGATTTGATAGCTAGAGTTTGAGAGGGAAAATGGATATAGACACCCTCATTGTATCTTTGTAACATTCAGAGAAGAAGAGCAAGCAGAGAACATTGTATGAGAACCAACCATGTACAGGCATTTGAATTAATAGAAGAAGCTTTGATTCAATCTCATGGTTTGTGTTGTTTTCTCTGTGTATTGTTGATATGCTCATGAATGTTTGTTTCTGTTATGCATTTTCTTTGTATATGCTGTGCATGTGATTTCCTGTTTCAGTTGAAGTCTAAAGGGGAGATGGAATGAGTTTCAATTGTGTCTCTATCTGAGCCAGGAGATTCCTGCAAAGAGTGCAGTCGAATTCATCTGCAAAGAGTGCGTCGATGAAGGCTCAGTAGTTTAACCTTTGTTCTCATTCACCCAGAAGTGGAAGTGAGTTTTTGAAGCCGTGCAGAGAGGTGCGCAGGCTGAAGAAGAAGTCTCATTTGTTAATCTGAGCAAAGGAGATAGAAGACTGCTACTGCAGGAAGTGTGCAGAGTCAGAAGGGTTCAACACTTGAGAATTTGTTGAATGTCGAGCGCGAGGAGTACACACGAATCCATCTGAAGGAGTTAGAGTTAGAGGAGGTTTAGCACCTTCATAATATTGTGAAAGAGAATACAGGAGGTTTGATCGAGAAAGGGTCATGCAGAGTTGTAGGCGCAGGCTTGGAGAGAAAGTCCTTAGAAGGAACTCTTAGCCATCCCAAGAAATCCTCAAGAAGGAGAAATCGACGATCAAGATTCATCGAGGAAACTGCGAAATCCCGTCAGTCGTCAGATCTTGGGAAGTTGTGCACGGCTTAAGACTTAGCGTGCAGGGAAAGAGCCCGGGAGTCATTAGTATTCGGTTCATCGGAGAATCAATGATTCCAGTGACAAAAGTCTCATGTATGAAATTGCGATTAGCGATTTCTTGAGAGGATCGGAGCTGTTGATCACCACGGGGACACGTGGTGCGAGATCCCGGGGAGTTGAGGTTCGGCATTTTGGGGTTCCCACATACAATGGAACAGTTGCAATAGAAATCACAATTTCATGATACCCGATAGAGGGGAGGAGGAAGCGGTGACGTATCATGGAGAAGTCACACATGCATCGGGATTCGGCATTTCGGGATTCTCAGTGACGAGAAACTCACGACCGGAGAAGTTGCAAAATCCCGAAACGTGACAGTCTCATCGTCAAAGCAGCTGAGTGGAGGACAGGTGTCATCGCATTTCGGGGATCGACATTTGGAAAGGGTTGTGAATTTGTGCAACAGGAATTGCGAATTCCCGTTACGCGATTTCCCGATCACTACAGGAGCGTGGGGTCCAGGCGTCAGAAGCGAAGAACAGGTGGCGTCAGAGATCGGAGGATCGGGGATCCTGAAGACGTAAGGTCTACATTCAGTTTCGCGAAGTCTGAAACTCCGAAGTGGGAAGGACTGTGGTCTCGTGGCTAGCGGTCGCATGCGAAAGAATAGCCGGAAGGAGCTAATGTGTTCAGGGAGTGCCATCGCAGATCAGGAATCGGGGATTCACGAGGTGAGTAACTTGTGATAGTGTGAACACAGATTTCCCGACGGGATAATTCCCGACAGAAGCAAGGAGGCGTGAAGTGGATATTTCATCGGGTTTTGGGAATTTTGAGACCCGAGTGTAGGACTCGTAATCAAGCGAGTTCCGATTTCCCGATAAGGCAATGGGAGATCGTCAGAAAAGCATCCTGTGGGTGCGGAAAGGTCCCGATAAGGGATTTGAAGAGTGGTTCAGCTATTCGGGCCTAGGAAAAAGAAGGTCCTGGTGATAGCGGACGTGCCCTGGGTGGCCGTTTTGTGTCAAGATAGGATACATTTATCATAAAGGTCAACTTGTGGTAAATGGGCCCAGAAGTAGTGCTTCCTTGATCATGACAAGGAATTGGCATCAGGCTAACATTCACTCACAGGTGTGTACTTGTAGATAAATATCCTGATGTGGTATTTGTCCTAATCATGGTGATTTGACAAGAAATGATAAAGACTCAAGATGTTATATGTTATTACATGCAGACCTAGAGTGAGCTTGATTTTAGATAGAGTTAATTGTCTCAGAGGGAGAGCCACATAAGTATTTTCTCCTTGGTTCAGGTGAGAGAGAGACATCTTCCGATACTGATAGACAAGTGTCACAATTCTAGGGTAAAGTTTGTATACTTCAAATACAAGCTTGGCATGATGCAGAATTTCTCCCTCGTTGATAGGGAGTGTTGATGTTTGGACAACATCGAGAAGAAATTATATTAGAATAATAATTAATAATATAATTATTGATTATTAAATATCATATATAATAAGTAAATGATAATAATAAATAGTTATTCATTATTCAAGGGACGCATCCTTTCACGGATGGTCACCATATGTTCCCTATATATGGAACACTCATCATTGTAATAATATATCGATTATATCTCATATGAAGAAAAAAAACACCTTCAACACATTTCAATAACAACAAGCACGTCTTCATTAAGTGACTACTTTGGAGGAACCTCACCTCTTAAGGTACAATTTCATTTTGATATTCCCATATTTGAAGGACAGATAGATGCGGATGCCCTAGAAAAATGGTTAAATCTACTAGAAGGTTATTTCTCTATTCATAATTTCTTCGAAATGAAAAAGATCACCTTTGCACTCCTTAAGGCTCTCCCCCATGTCAAACAATGGTGGGAAACTTAATGGGAGAAAATTTCCACAGAGGAACTTGGAATATATGCGGCAAATCCCACTTGGTATTTTTTTGTGGATGTGGTCAAGGAACAATATTACCGTGTTGGAAGCTATGGAGATCAGTACATGAGATGGACCACACTATAGCAAGAGAGTGGCCAAGTAGTTCCAGAGTTCACCAATACCTGCCATACCTTGTGCACCAAGTTGGGTATCAAATACTCTGAGCGACATCTGGTTCTAAAATATTGTGGGTCTCTACATAGATACATCCAAATTGAAATGGATTTTATAGAGATATCATCATTGGTGTTGCTTATCGATATGATGTTAAAATTGAGAAAAAATTCAAGCACTAGAACAAGAGGGAGTTCGGGTCTGCAAATCCGCAACAACCAAAGTATGGTAAAGACAACCCTAACAACCAACCTTCAAAAAACTAGTCCAAGCCATGGGAAAATAAAGGTAACGAAAAGATAAAGGACACTGGAAAATGGTGGGATTTCCATAAATTCCCTTGGCACAACACCAATCAATGTTTATCAAAACAATCATTGGTGGATGAAATCAAGGACAAGGAGTCAAACCTTGATTCATAATATGATTCAAAAAATACACGTAGAATACCAGTCATCGACGCAGACCCCACTAATATTTTCGCGATCACAACAATTCAACCAAAAGAGCAAACCGATATTGAAGAGGTGGAGTGCCTTTTTCATTCTCATATGTGGGTTAAGGGGACCCTACTGCATTTTATTCTTGATAGTGGAAGCCAGAAGAACCTCATCTCAGCAGAGGTCATCAAATAGTTGAGATTGTTGACAACACCACACCTGCAACCACACAACATCGAGTGGATTTTCCAGAGATGAGATATTCATGTCAACCAGTAGTGTTGATTGTCATATGACTTCCATCCCTTCAAGGATGAGGTATTATGTGATGTTTCCCCATTGGATGTTTGTGATGTTGTCTTGGGCCAACCATATATGTGGAAGAGCCATGTTATTTATGAGTCTCGACCCCGTAGTGTCATTGTTACTCTGGGGGGTCATCTCTACAGGATTACAGAGGTAGTTTTGACTATTGTGTCACCTAAATAGTGCCACAAGGTAGTATCTCATACTAAAAAAATCAACTTCTTCACCATTTTCTCAAAAATTGAATAGAAGGACAGTACAACTACTCCAACCTCGTTCCAAGCACCTTTTATCCAACAAAAGAAGGTCAAAAAGATTGCAGCAAAGAGTAAATATTCCTTCTACACACAGTAACATCATGTATCCAGACTAGTTAAAAAGTTCCAACCCTTCCAGCCATAGGTTCGTGACAACCTTCAACAAGTTAAGCAACACAACTTCTCCATCAAGGTAAGAAACTCATCAAGATACAGATTTAATAAATACTTTTCCCTCTCACCCGGGAACTAAACGCAATGGAGACCATTTCTTCCTAAGGATGGAGGATTGATGTAAGTAGATATCAGTGGCCACCCACCTGTTCCAACTAGCTCAAAACAGTCTTCTAGCAACTTAGTATTTTTAGCACTTTTTCGGTTCCTAAACTTCTAAGGCCATTTTGAAGTTCTAAATGAATATTTTTTGGGATCGAGCAACTCAATTATGCCCAAAGTATTTTACTGAGCCCCCAAAATTAATATCCTCAAAGATAAATTTCCAACAAGCTATTATGCACCCAAAACGAAGATCGTATGCCAAATTTATGACCCCGGGATGTTGATACACCAAACTACCTAAAACAGGGTCCACAAAAATGTTATCTTTTCATCTTCCAAGGTTAGGGTTTCGGATTTTCTTCATGTTAAAAAGGAATTTATAGCCTCATTGTAATATATCTTCGGGCGAATGTGAGTAGCCATCACATCTCTTCTCATAGATAAGCTGCCACCATTGTAGCGAGTCTTTCACTCTGTATTTCTACAATTTTGTACATTTCGCTCATTAACAGAAACTATGTATTATTGTATCTTTGCATTTATGGTTGCATCTATGATATATTTATGTTATATTATTGGATACCTGAGATATCTCTGTACATTTATTTGTTATATATCCACTCTCATTTCATGCCAAAAATAATCCAGATCAATAGAGTATAGGAAATGAAATCGAATACCTTTCCCTCGCACTTCCAAACCCTCAATCTATAAAAAATATAACTTGCAAAAGATTTATATTTGTAAAATACAGGATTAGTCTTGTACAACATAGACTAATAATCACAATTATAAATTGTTTAAACACAAATATTTTGTAAATAATTACTTATACCTGTTGCGAGAATTGTTGAGATAGGGAAACATCGTCTTAGTTTTCTTTTATCTCCAGGAAAGAGGGATAGGCATTGCAAAAAATTATGATGCATCCTCTCAAGAAAGAGGCCCATCATTAGTTATGATACCTATTGGAAAACAACGTAAATAAAATACAAGGAAAAGGAAATTATATATGCAATTTTAATATAACAAGAAAATAATAATTGTGTGATCGACATAAGAATAAAATTATATACAAAGTTCAATAAGTCTCAGATGTCGATTTACAAACAGAGTGTTACAAAATCATATTATACAAAATTCCATGGATATTATCTGTTAGTGTCCTATAAATAGGTTGTTAGGATGTGAGTTAAAAATGTATGATAGGGTAAAGTCATGCCTTGGTATCATAAAGACCATGGCATGACTTCTTTTAAGTTATGATTCAATGGGTTTGTGATTGATAAATTTGTTTGGGTAAGGTCATAAAATAAAGTTAGAGTCATGAAACATAAGATCTTGATGCCAAATAAATAGGTTGTTATGTCATTAGAGACTCATAATGAAATATCACGAGGTCAATTCAAGTTAGTTAGAGTTAGTCTTGTCATGGTCCAAAGCATTTCATGAGCTCAAATATCTTGGAGGAAAATGGCATCATCAAGCAAATCATAGTGCTGCACAAGTTTTTGCACAACGTCCTAATGTTGTGCAATTGTGTATTAAGGTACGAAAATGTATGATGGGTATAATTGGTGGTTTAATTTGTCTTTATCATTCCAATTTTTCATCCTCCATGCGAAGAAACCCCCAGATACCACTTTTTGTCTCTATAAATATGCAAATCTCCCATCCAAGATTGCTGCACATGGGCAATAGGGGACGCTTCTCACATCATTGTGAATCTTCAAGAGACCTTGCTTCAACACTCTCCAGTTGTTGTTTCATATTTCTGGTTGAATTTTGAAAGGAAATTAACCTTTCTAATGAACCAAAAACCTCAAGCTTCAACTTAAATTCATGTCCATTGCTACATTGAATTATTTTTTTCTAATTAGTTACGCATCTGCAAATGCTACATTTTACACTACGCACAATCCTTCTTCTTCATTTTCATATGGAATTGATACATACCATCGTCATGGAAACTCCATAAGGAAGAAGAATGAACAAAAATGGTGGTTATATTTTCATTTTTGAGCCTCGGGGTCTAAGGATAGTGAATGCATATCTACAATCAGAGATTCTTTTGAACAAGTGGGTTGTCTCAGGTTTTGTGAAAAGATTCATGGGTACAACATGCAGGTGGAAAAGGAGTTTGCATTGGGTTTTAATGACATTGGGGCTAAGGTGGGAAACATCTAGTTTCAAGTTTATGAAGGCACCATCACTGCTGCAACAGAGACCCCTGCTCATGGAGAACAATAGTTAGAAGGTATGCAATTGGATCTATCCTGCTATCATGAATTTTTGAACCCTAAATTTAGAAACACTGATTTTGGAGCCACCATACCCAACAATGAAAAACAAGATGCTAGTTGGGCCGCCAACAAGGTCTTATTACCACCTTCTACGTTAATGATCGCAACCACACTTAGCACTGACACCCCCCTTAGCAAATATCTTACTAAAACCTTCAACTTTGGTGATTGCAACCACACTCAACAATTACGTTCTACTCTACAAAAAATTTACAACCACCTTCAGCCCTTGGTTGATAGAAACCAAACTTCATAGTGGCATCCAACAATTGGGCCTAAGATACAAGTACAAGGAGCCGAGGAGAAATGAACTTAAGTAGCCCTAGTGTTGTAAAAACACTCCCAACCCATTAGGCGACACATACCAAGTTAGAGCAATCAACAATTCTATTTAACCAAAATTACAAAATCCGAAATCAGGAATCAACAAACGCATAAACAGATAGGCAACAATTTTATAATCTTTTTCAATATAACATTTTCCAACAGTTATCTCTTATTTTCCAACTATAATATGAAATATCAATGATAAACCATTATATATATAATGGATATGTGAATCATTATTACATGGTGATTACTAATAAAATGATTGAATCTATTACATAGTTATTAGTAATGAAAACAATTAAAAAAAAATAACAAATATTAAACAAATAAAATAATATATATTAAACAATAAAGTATTTAATATTTGTATATATTAACATATACAATATTAATATTAAATGAAATGAATGTTTTAAATCAAATGATATATATTTCAACATATACAACTTTGATATGTACATTTACATAATACACAATACACTAAAATTTTATTTATATATGAAAAAACAACATCAAATAATCACATACCCAGACTAGCGTGTAAGATCCATTTCTACGATCTCACTGAAAGACAGACGTCTGATTTCAGAGTAAGAGCTTTTATACGTATTCGGCCAATACGTGACCCAGATCTTCCCTTCTACTTTCCATCTAAATGTTCGCCCTTCCATCTTCGGCTCGAACTTCCATGTGATCCCTTCCTTACTACATATCGTAATCCCCCCTTTCGCGCTAAAACCACTGGACACATAAGAATCCTTGTCCCGAAACCAGCCATTATTCTTCTGGGACGGCCTGTGCCCTGTCACCTTTTTACCAGTATCTTTGTCTGCCAGAAAATAGAGGTATTTGCCTTGGCCTACCCCCGCTGTCTGCTCGAAGTTCCACGGCCTGAAATTCGTCGTCCATACCTCCTTGACCCAATTTAAACTGCCACTCCAGTTCGTCTCTATCGACCGCTCGACCAAGTCGTTATTCGTGCAGGTACTAGGACAGGCGGAGATTATGTTGCATTGCTCCAGTAGTGTCACATCCACTGAAATCTGAGAGGGGAAGTGCTTCTCCTTCGCGACGCTTTCTTCCAGGCTGTCGGTGGGGAGCAGCTGAAAGACGTCGCAAATGACGTTCGCTAAACCTATCTGTACTTCGATAGAGTGGGGAGTGAAATTCAGACTATATTTCAGCAGCAGACACGCTTCCAGATGCAAGAACCCGAGAGTGCGGAGAAGGTCAACGTCTTTGGGGGATTTTATTGGCTTCTCATCAGCTGCTTCCATTGCGAACACGGGCGCGTAGATCTGGAACTTCCATTCGTCCTTGGTGCAGTGGCTTTGGAAAAAAGAAAGCGGACTGCGGATGGTGCTGTCCCTCGACAAAGGGTTTAATGGGTTGTCGGAGGCCATGCGGTCGATGAGGGTGAACCCCATAGACCTCATCACCAGCTGTGCGTTATTGCTCCCCACTGCCTGTAACAACAGCTTGAAAGAATTCCAAGCACCGCTTGCTCGCCCCTGCCTGTCCAACGCTTCCAAGCACCGCGGACGGATCTCGATGGGTGCCTCGTATACGGATACGCTGAGGGCCATGAGAAAGAACGCGCAGTTGAATATCTTGGAATCAATCGACTTCGCCAGTGCTTCGCTGATCTGGTACTGCGGCTCCTCTTGTGGTGGCCTGTCTTTCAAGATGCGGTCGATGAAGTCGGAGAAGAGACTCGACATCGG
>JASDQU010739601.1:53867-73186 GCA_032191745.1 Picea mariana
TGCCCTGCTAATCCTCCACTGTGCTTCTCTTTCAACAGGTTCTCCCTCATGGAGCAATTCAGAATGCACAGTTGATTGCCTTTGAACAACAATCCTTCCTAGATCATGCAGTCTATCCATGGACTCTTATCTCTGAGAACTAGATTCTCAGCAGCTTCATATGCTTCCTTGAAGTCTGCACCTCCTACGTACATGTCCTTCAGGTTTTCAAAACCCAATGTCTTGACTCGGAACTCCTGCAGCAACAAACATTTCCTGCTCAAAGCATCAACCACTTTTTTAGCAGTACCTAAAATGTGTTTGATCACAAACGTGAAATTCTGCATATACTCTACCCATTTTGCATGCTTCTGATTCAACTTCTCTTGTTGACTCACAAACTGCAATGCATGATTATCACTGTACAACACAAATTCCTTGGGTATCAAGTAGTGCCTCCACTTCTTCAACGCCTGTATCATAGCATAAAACTCTTTATCATACGTGGAGTATTTCAGCTTTGCTTCATCCAACTTCTCACTGAAATATGCCACCAGCCTGTCCTCCTGACTCAAAACCACTCCTATGGCATAACCGCTTGCATCACACTTCACCTGAAATGTCTTCTGAAAATCTGGCAACACCAACACTGGTTGCTCTATGATCTTCTGCTTCAACAGATTAAAGCTCTTTTCAGCCTCTGTTGTCCAGTGAAAAGTCTTATGCTGCTTCTTCACCGTGTCCATCATTGCTGCGCTAAGTCCACTGAAATTTCGAATGAACTTTCGGTAGAAACTGGCCAAACCATGGAAACTTCTCACCTTGAAAACATTTCTCGGTGATGGCCAATTCTTGATCACTTCCACCTTCTCTGGGTCCATCTTCAACTCATTAGCTGATATGACAAAACCCAAATAAATGAGCTCTGTCTTCATGAAGGAGCACTTCTTCATGTTGACCAACATCTTCTCCTGCTGTAGCTTTCTCATTACAATGGCCAAATGTTTCAAATGTTCAGTTGTTATCTTACTGTAGATCAATATATCATCCAGATATATGACTACAAACTTCCCGATGAATTCCCTCAGGACTTCATTCATCAGCCTCATGAATGTGCTCGAGGCATTTGTCAAACCAAATGGCATGACCAACGATTCGTACAAACCTTCGTTTGTCTTGAATGTTGTCTTCCATTCATCACCTTCCCTCATGCGAATCTGATGATATCTGCTCTTCAGATCAATATTCGAAAAATAATTTGCCCCACTTAGGCAATCCATCAGATCATCCATTCTTGGCAGTGGAAACCTGTACCTGATGGTTATCTTATTTATCGCTCTTGAATCAGTACACATTCTCCAGCCTCCATCCTTCTTCAGACTAAGCACTGTCGAAACAACACAGGGACTCAAACTTTCCTTGACTAATCCTTTGTCCAACAAATCCTGTACCTGATTCTTGACCTCCTCATTTTCCTGCGGCGTCAACCTGTACGCTGCCTTGTTCAGTAAACTCGCTCGTGGTATGAGGTCTATGTGGTGACTCACACTTCTCATCGGTGGAAACGAATGAGGTAATTCATCCACGATGATATCAACGAACTCTTTCAGTAGTTCCTGAATCTCATCTGGCAAGTCGTCCACTCTTGTGCTAGTCAGGAAAATTCTTGGTTTCCTGACCACAAAGAATTGTGGATCTTCCTTCTTCTCCATCTCCATAAGAAGTTCCTTCCCACTCATGAGAAGTATTGTGTTGCTTACTTCCTATTTTACCTCCTTATCTTTTATCGGAAGCAACCTATGGGTTCTCCCATTTTTTTCCAGGGTGTATGTGTTCATTCTCCCATCATGAACCACATTTTTGTCATATTGCCATGGTCTACCCAGCAATAAATGACATACATCCATGGGAATAACATCAAATAAAATCTTATCATTATATCCCCCTATCTTGAATTCAACTAAACATTGTTTAGTGACACTCACCTGATGTCCCTTCCATAGCCATGATACTTTATATGGACTCGGGTGATCAGTCGTCTCCAGCTCCAGTTTCTCCACCATCTTGGTTGAAACGAGATTGTCTGTGCTCCCGCTATCCACAATGACCTTGCACTTTCTATCCTTGGTCATGCATGCGGTTCTGAACAGTCAGCTTCTCTGAGCTATATCCTTCACCTCCTTCTCAGGTGTCAAAATGATTTTATGCATTCCAAGCGATCTTCCGCTATATGCATCTTCGTCCTCAGCATTACATTTCTAAGCTTCAGTGATGTGAGCTTCTCCAACGTCCTTCTTTTTCTCTGGACACTCAAATGACTTGTGCCCATTTTTCCCACATGTAAAACATGTGATTACTCCTCCTCTTCCTCTACCTCGACCTCTAGTACGAGGAAGAGTGTTTGCATCAACATAATTCCCTCGCTGATCATTCTGTTGTCCTCTCTGTTCAACATATGGCTGCCTCTGCTGTGAGGTTCCACCTCTCTCAACCTTACCCTGAGGTTTCTTCCATTCCTCCTTAGGTTTCTGATATCTATCTTGGGCAACCGCCTTGCCTCTGGGCTGACTCCTGCCTCGCCCTCGCTGACCTTGCTTACGGCTTAGCTTCTCTTCGGCTTTCAGAGCCATCTGGTAAGCATCCTCCACCGTTCTGATGGTAACCATGCTTAATTCATCTTGAATGTCATATCTCAGACCATTCAGATATCTGGCAACCTTCTCATCATCGCTCTCCCTATGACCTGCTCTGATGTTCAGTCGATAGAACTCTTCAGTATATTCCTTGACTGTCATCAGCTTCTGTCTCAGGTTCTGCATTCGCCTGAACAGAGTGATTTGGTAATCCCTTGGGATGAACTTCGCCTTCATCTTCGCGATCATTCGATCCCAGCTCTTAATCTTCTGCTTGCCCTTGCAACGTCTGTCAGTTTGTAGCTCGTCCCACCAAAATGTTGCATGTCCTTTCAAGCATGTAACAGCGTGCTTGACTTTCTTATCTTCTTCCACATCTTCATAATCAAAGTATGTGTCAAGAGCCCTAATCCAATCCAACAACTCTTCTGCATCAAGATTCCCCTCATAGACTGGAATATCCATTTTTGCCTTCGCACCCATCCTTTCGATGGCCTTGATCAACCGTTCGGTTGACGCATCTTCTGCTGTGACTTGTTCTTCATGTCCAGCTTCCTCTTCAACCTTGGAATCGCTAAGATCCCCAGCACCAACTCCGTGTCTCTTTGTTGTCTCCATCTCCTCAAGCCTTGCTCGGAGATCTCTCATCTACCTTTCCATCTCTGGATTCCCTGCCGGCCCACCTCTTCTTCGCACATCCCTGTCCTCTGGACCAGGTGATTTCCTTTCTCTTCTGGGTGGCATGGTGAATTCTTTTCTCCTTCTCGGCTACAGAAAACAAAGATATTCCGGCTCTGATACCACTCTGGCGCAGACGCCACCTGACGCGCATGTCCGTGATCACCAGGACCTTCTTCTTTCCTCTCGGCCTGAAGAATGTCAAGGTTCTTCTGATCCCCTATCGGGAATCCTTCATACCCACAGTAACTTCCACGCAACCCTCCTTCCTTGATTTACTGAAGGATCGAAACTTCGTAGCTAGCGAATTCAGACGTCGAATGCTACTCCCGCGGATCCCTGAGATCCGATGTCTTTGGTCAATGCTGACTTCCCCTCGGCTTATCGGGACCTCTCTCTATCGTGACTTCACCACTTTCGATACCGAACAATCGGTCCTCCAACTCTCGATACCCAAGACGTCAAGAAGCCGAGACTCGCGACCTCGCTTCCTCGGGACCTCGCCCCTCACGAGATCAATTGACTCTTACCTCGAATTTCGATGCCCGAGACGCCGAACCTTTGATGGGCTATGCCACCTGTCTTCCACTATCTCCTGTGGCCCACACAATCCATGCGATCGTCGGGACTTCGTGTCTCGCTATATCGGCGAATTCTGTTTAGAGTCTTACCTCACAAACTCTCGATATGCGGATCCATGAGTAGAACCAAGCTCCTCGCGATCCCGATCGACGACTCCTGATTACTCGAGCTTCGAACCTCTTCCATGCTTACGCTGCAACCTTTCCTGCAACTCCAAGCGATCCAATGGCCCTCTAATTCTTGTGACTTTTCCTTGAAGAATTTCAACCGTCCACTCCTTTTTCTTTCGAAATCCACGGACAAGAAGTGTCTCTCCGCGAGACTTGTTCACGAACCGGTGATGCTTCTCCTCGACTTGCTCACACAACTTCTGTTCTGGGCCTTCACGAACTTAAAGGCCTACCTTTCCTGAGCTTTCACAACTTCAAATCCCTCAGGAAGAAACTCTTGCATGCACCCCTTGTGACAATTCTTCAATCACGACTAAGTGATGAAGTCTTCGATCCTGCGCACTCCTGCAGCAGAAATCCTTCAACTCTTTGCTCAGAATCACAACTCTGAGACTTTTTTCATCCCGCGCACGCCTTGCACGGCTCTATGCCTATCTGCACTTTCGAAGAGATGAAAACAAAAGCCTTCTTATAATTGAACCCTGCAATCACGCACTCCTTGCGGACAAATTCAACTGCACTCCTTGTAGGAATCTTCTGGTTCACTTAGAGGAACAATTGAAACTCACTCATTCACCCTCTTAGACTTCTGTTTTGAAACATGAAATCACATGCACGGCATATACAAAGCAAATGCATAACCAGAAAACAAACATTCATGAGCAAAACATAAATACACAGAGAGTAGACACATAACCATGGAATTGAATAAAAGCTTTCTTTATTAATTCAATATATGTACATGGATGTTCTTCACACAACTCTCTGCTTGCTCTTCTCTCCTCAGAATGCTCTCGATGATCATACAATGTACAAAGGAGGGTGTCTATATCTCGTTTCCCTCTCGATCTCTAAAGCTATCAAATCTACAATTAAATTTTTTATCTACTTGACATTAATCTATTAAATGCCTCATCTACCTAAGGACGTGAGCTTATCCGCTCAAGGTCCATTACAATATACAAGTGCGCTTCATTAATTTCACACATTTATGTTTGGCACAACAAATATCTAGGTGTTTCAAAAATTTGGTGCTGGCGTTGTCCAGCTGTCCTCCGCTTTCGCGCTGGCTCGCTTGACATGGGTGATGCTCCTGCATCAATAATATTCACTTTGTATTTTTATTTTAGCAGCAAATGTGTAATTCTCTACAAAATCAACTACTGAAAAAATCGTCTCAGGTGGGAAAATTCATGGGATTGTTTTAATTGTAGGTATTTCCATCGACCTCCATGTGAATGCTTGATGTATTTATAAATTTTGTTTTTAAACATCTTCAAAGAATATATTATACAGATCTTATCCTCTTGCAAATAAATTCTTTTGGAAATAACATTGGAAGAGTTTGTAGCAGTAACATTGATATATTCATCTCTCTTCCAATCGACTATTATATTGGATGAGGATTGATCATTCATATCAATAGGATACTTGGATTCAAATAAATCTATATTTCTACAATGATCGCGTTTCTTTCCAGCAACACATTGTTTTTGGTAAAATAATTCATCACCTTCTCTTTCACATAGAATTTGGGATATAAAGGCACGGATTGTGGAAGGAGGTGAAATTTCCTAAAATATCTTACAAAAATCAAGAAAAGTGTCATAATATAACTCAAATTCCACATGATAACAACAAGAACAAGTTTCATAGACAATGATGGGTTTAACATACTGTGGTTTTTGTTGCACAAATGTATTGATGGACATATTAGCTTGACTCTTCTCCTCTTTGAACTTATTGAACAATTCTATTTGTGTCATTTCCAATATTTTTTTTCATGGTATTCATATTCATTTTGTTCTATTATTCATCGCAAAATATCCCCCGCATTTGGTGAAACATGAGAATTTGTCAACCAAAATAGATGGGCGATAGATTTAATATTTTTTGCAAGTCTATCTTTATAGGGTTGTCTATAACTATCTGTCCAACAAGAAAGTTCATCATTTGCATCTCTTTGCAATCACAATTTTCTATTTTTGTATTGTGTATTTCTTGAGGTTCATATAGCTTTTTCCATATGTTGTACCAAACAATATTTTATATTGCTAGATGAAACAATTGTTATTTGTATTATTCTATGTGCAACACTAACATCTTTCTTTTCTAGATTTTCCAAGATATTTTAATGCACCTCTTATATTTTCAAAGACATTTTGGTTCACCTTTCTATATTTTATCTATTTTGAATACCCAACAATGATTTAGTTTCTTTTATCATTTTCAACATTATCAAACCTCTCAAAATTTGAGCTTATGTTGCTACTGATTCATTTTTGAAAAAACTATCATAAATCGTTTCAATACAATATCGTATAACATGGTCAAGTTTTTTCTCCCCAAATTTGTTATTATCATCATTTTCTAACATTTGATCATCAATGTTGATACCACTTGCATAAATTTCAATTTAATTTAAAAACATAAATTAAATCTATTGAATTTAAAAACACCTGAAATTAAAGTAGATTCAATTTTCTAAGTTGTAAACATAAAAGATTTAAATACATGTATACAAAATATACAAATTTAAATTAGACATTAAAAAACTAAATGAGAAATCATAAATTAATTAAAATATACAAGTGTCCATCTTGTGTGTGTGTGTGTGTGTAGCTACTGCTTCATTTTCGTTTTCAATGACTTCTTCAATGTTATGAGACAAATGTATTTCTGTTTTTTTGCACAACATTTTTCAAACTAGAATCAATTATATTAGAAAATTGTTTTTTAAATTCCAACTATTATATATAATATGTATGCATACATAGTTTGATTTCTTATTGTTGAACATCATCATGCAAATGTATAATTACATTATCTTGCTTTCTCCTTCAATATTTTCACGTTCTTGTTTCTTCCTTCTATAATACTCTTTCGACTATTCTTTATGACGAGTATCATCTCGAGTGTGATCATATTTTCTCTTGCACTCCCTTTTGTTTCCCATTATTATTCAATCTATAAAGGTTTTTTAAATAATCAATATAATTTCAAACATCAGACTTTATAGCTCAATTTTTTTATTTTTTTTTCTGAAAGAAAAAAAAAATCAATTTTATAATCATATCTTAAAAAACTTGGAAAAAATTACTCAATAAACCAAGTTGTTTTAAAAGAAATTTTGGATAAAAAATTGATTTTAAACAAAAGTTAAATAAAATTATTTGATATTGAAAAAAATTCCTTGTGAAAACCTTCCTTGTGACAAAAATTATTTAAAAAAAAAATTAATTTTTAAATGAATTGTTTAAGAAAACTTACCCTAAAAAAATCTTTTTGATATAGGATGAAATTGCTCATTATTTTAACATGAAAAAATGATTGAGTAAAATAAAAAATCAATATCTACAAAAATAGAGAGTCGAAAACTATGACAAATTTATACTACTTAACCTTTCACCATCCTCTTTAAAAGGGTATTGTTATATTTTACATTTAAATAAAAATTAAGGAAGATCCACGGTGTCACACTAAACATGTTCAAAATATGTAAATTTTTCAAATTAGCTAATTTAAAAACATTGTAGAAATTCTAATATTCATCCATTAAATTCAAAACTATAGGCATACTTTAATAGAGTTTGTTTAGATTGTTTCATCATATTTCATTTTTCATAAACAAAATTTTAATAATGAGTACATTCACACTGAAAAATATAACTCATTATCAGTCCCTTCATTTTTAAGGAACATACTGTCAAAAAAACACTAAATTCACATATCAAATGTAAATATAAATAAAAATCAAATAATAATCAATATAAGCTAACAAAATTCATAAGATTTTTTGTTTTTATTGTAAAGTGAAATTCTAAATAAAAAAAAAAAATTTTATTTGTCGGAAGTTAAAAAGCTTATGAAAATATATTTGATTTTCTCAAAAACCAAGGAAAATAGAGTCCCACATTCATGATTTTACCCATAATGCCATGTCCCACCTTGAATCGACCTCACAATAGCCATATAGTGATTTATCCTATGAATTCATAGATTTTCATAAAGATTTGATGCCTGGTACAAGACACTACCCAAGTTCATAATGAATTACTTCTAACAAATAAATAGATTTTGTAGTATGCTAATCACAAAACACAACACATCAATATGTATGTTCGAATAAAAATAACCAAAATATACTTAAAAAAATGGTTTTTGTAGTATTATAGTCACAAAACACATCACATAAATGTGTATGATTGAATAAAAATAACCTAAATACACTTTAAAAAAAAGTTGTTTAGTAGAAAATAATTTAAATATATATTATTTTTTGTTTTCTAGCATGTCCGTGACTTGCAGGACTAGCATGTCATTGAGAAACTGTGACCCAGGAGCATATAAGACATTAAAATTACCCAAATATCACACCTAGCCTGGACCACACTAACCCTTAGCTCATTGTATTTTAGTTGTCTCCTTTCAGTGGTTTTCGAACCTAGATCACCATGCAGAATGAGACTCGTCAAAACAAATTGCACTAATGAGATTAGACAACTTAAATATAATTTTAAATATAATTGTTTTTTTATGTCATTTTTATGAGATACAAACATTTTTTGAGGGAGTGCAATGACATAATACATTACATCATTTTTTATTAAGCTTTAATACGATTTTGAGAAGTTTCGTTATTAAAAAACTTAATGAGAAATTTGTTAACAAGTGAATGTATGTTATATGATTTTCATGAAATAAAAATAAAATGGTGTAGGTTAATTGGGTTGGTTTTCATTGATGTCAACCCTTGAAGCAAGTTCGATAGAAAATGTCGGTATCCCCATAAGTGTGGATAAGGAACCCATGTTTATCTGATGAATAATGTAATGAAAAATAGTGCATTTGTAAGAAATACTATCATAGATGGATAATACATGTCATGCCATTTCCAGTGATATTTTGTACGTCACATAGTTCCTTGCGGTTGAGGATATATAGCTTAGTGAAGTTGGAGAACCCTCATGAGTTATATAGAAGCCCTTAGGAGGTCAAAGAAGTCAATTATTCTAGAAGATTCTAGAAGAATTTTACTAGTCAAAGTGGTTGTAACTAGGATTTAATCATGAATAAAGTTGTTGCAATAAGAAAATAATGAAAAATAAATTAGTTGCAGCAAGAGATGGTGAGTTTACTATTTATGGTAAAGTGGTTGCAAGTGGGTAAATTAGTTGAAAGTGGGTCCTCCTTAAAAAAGGGAAGTTGGGTAAAATAGTTAGAAGATAACCCCTAAAGGAAGCTACTTGGAGAATATAATTAAGAGAACAAGGGTCTCCCATTAGCACCTAATTGAAAAAATTGAATATCTCTTTTGTGAAATGTTATGGGAAGGAATATGAAGCAGTGAGTCTAAAGCAACGACGTCCAATGAAGAGTGAATCTGCAGAAGTCGAAGGGTCGAGACTGTGGTTTCTGAACTAGAGTTTTACTGAAGACATTTGTGAGTTCCAGAACTAGAAGGACGAGGGTATCCACGGTCCGCAATGGGAAAAAGCGTGGGAATCCACGAGATTACTAAAGAAAGATTGTGTATATGTTGTCAAATATGAAGAAAAGGAAGATCAGATCTATCATCAGTGACAATTTGCAGGAATGAGAAGAGGCTACAGGAAGGAATAATCGTGAGAAGTTACAACAAATCTATCTATAGTAACAAAAGGTATGTCATATGATTATCTAAAGTAGATCTTTGGTGAATGATTGGGTATGGCCATGGGAGATTGAATTTTTTCCCTTGAGGGACTATTGGTTGTATGGTATATTTTGTATAAGACATATTTACAGAGATACATTGCTACTATATTGGTTATTTGTTTTTGGGACACTTCATTGGGAATATTGTTAAGACATATCTTGTGTTATTTGGAGTATGGTTTAGGGTTTATGGTTGAGACATATTGTTATCAGTAAATGTTAATGTAAGGGTTTCTTATATTACACAAGATCAATGGGAAATATGTATGAACCTAGTACATGGTTGTGTTAGATCTACTTGGATATTAGATGAGTATTATTTTCTATTAGATTATCCATTTTGTGAGAAGATACAAAGAAATCAGACATTGACCGAGACTAAGACAGTGACACAGACATGGTGACATAAACATTATTAGTGATACTAGCATAATTTTGTGTTAGTTCGTGAGTTGCAGCAAACAGAGGTGTGTGCATCCATGAGTTGCATTAGGGAAAGGCGTAGACATTTGTGTGTTGCAGAATAGACAGGTCACATATCTGTAGGAAATTTTTGAAGAAGATTGGTATAGGTTGTGACAATATTTTAGTGACATTTATGACAATGATAGAGTTGATTAATTGACAATGATAGGTTGTCTACATTTGGAATTTATACTTTACGGTGGTTGGATAAGGAAATGATAGGTGGTTGTAGCTAGAGAACATAGCGGGTTGTACCCTCCTTCTAGGTGGAGACAAAGAATTGGGGAGTTGGATTTTCCCTCAGGTTGTATTCTCAGAATGTAGGGGATTGGAGTCTCCTTTCAGTTGGAGCTAGAAAAAAAAGGAAGTTGATGCTTCTAATGAATGTACTTCTTAAATACATATAAGAAAAAACATTATATGGTTTTCTCCTGCATTGGGTTTCCACACAGAAATACTAGTGTATTGTGTATGTGCATGATTAATCATTATTCATCATTTATTTATTCTTCACTCATTGAATGATATTGCTAAACTAATAAAAAATATAACAACACTTATATACATTGCGGTTAAATGGATTAAAAAACAAATTACTCATTCACCCCTTCTCAGTAATCCAACAAATGATAGAGGTTAAAATTTTTCTTACTAACTTTATGGAACTTTTTAAGTGTGTGTGTGTGTGTGTGTGTGTGTGTGTGTGTGTGTATAATTTTGAAAAAATATACGAAGAGAATAAGTAATAATGATAAGTATTAACACTAAATTATATTAAAAATATTATTATTTAAATTATATATTTTTAAGGATTAGAGTTGTGTTTTTTATATTTTTAGGAAACTATTGAGAAGATTCTAGATGATCTAAAGTTGAGGTTGATATTTGTCTTTTTGAAAGTAGAAAAATTTATCATAACACAATTGTCAATTGGTAGTGAGGATAATCATTACTAACGATTGTTTGTGAATGCGGATTGATTCATCATCATTATTCAAGGAAAATTGTGCCATTTGAAATGACTTGCTAGTAGTTTACTAAGGGGTAAATTTTTACTCTTTCTACTAAGGGGTAAACTTTTACTCTTTCTAGATGCATGTGGGTCTTGTGTTCTTAACCTATTTCCTTCCATCTGAGAAAGAGGAGCTCTTCGCCAATTACAAGTAGTTTTAAGTTTTATTTTAGGACCAAAAAATGGTTTCAACCTACATAATACCACAAGTATTAGAGAAAATTTAAAGTCTAAAATAAACATCCTAAGGAAAGAAATTAAATAATAGTTAAAATAATAAAATAAGAGATAAATTTTTAAAGAGAAAAAAAAAATCAATTTTCTTAATCATAATTTTGATTTATTAGTAAACCTTTAAATGTAAGTACTCATTGGAATTAAATTCCACATCTAACAAATATGGAGTATAGATATTTTAAAAAAACATAGAATAAACTAAACTAAAAGTACATTTAAAAGTATGTTTCTTAAAAAAAAAAAAATTAGACATGTAAAATCATTACTAAGTATGGAAAATAAAAATTAAAAAATCTCTTAAAATAATAATAAATTTTATTTTAATAAATATAAAAAGTAAAATACTTACATATTAAAATAATAATAAATTGTATTTTATTAATCAGTTGCTGGAAATTAATGAATTTTTTCTAAACTAAAATTATATTTTATGATTTAAATAAAATCTATAACTTGTGTGATACTAAATATTTTAATTATGTGCTTTGCACTATAGGTAAATGTTTTTGGGAGAATTAAACATTAATATAAAAGGCTTGCTTTACCATCATTTCCACCATAATCTCATTTTACAGATAATAAAAGACAAATCCAAGAATGCAAACCTTTAAACTAGTATATAACGTCATAGATGTTTTAAAACCTAAATAAACAGGTGTAGAAGCCTTTATAAACAATTTTTTAAATGGAAACATTTAGACTCACATAAAAGTTTAATAAAAGAAAATGGAGATTTATCATAATGTTTGGGTTGAGTAACAAATTTTTAAATGTGTTGCATGAAAGTTTAGTCCCTGTTTTTTATTTGTTTAATCAAATGATAATCATTTATAAAATTATGTTTATCAAAATGTATTAAGATTTGAACTTGGAAGAAGAAATTCACAATGTCATTAATTATGTTTATCAAAATGTATTAAGATTTGAACTTGGAAGAAGAAATTCACAATGTCATTTTTTTTTAGTGAAAAGGGATCTATTATTCAAATAATTATATCTCGGGAGGTTGTTGGATTGAAGTCATCTCAGTGTTTTTTGCAGTGCAATATCATCATCACGTTATGTCAGTTTCTCATGCACCAACAGTTTCCCGTATTCTCTTATCAATTCATTAATAAGATTCATCAGTTTCCTGGTCAGTGTAGTACGAACGTTGAACTAATGATCTCAAAACTTCTCTAAAAGATTATCAGGATATATCATAGGACTGCTAAGTGTTGAACAAAGGGATCATGCAACTTATTTCATGGAGGAATTCAGATGCGCTCATTAATCTGCAGGTCAATATATTATGTTTTCCCATTGTTATATAACTTTGTGTTTATCTAAGTCAAAGGTAGACACTAACATGAATATATTGAATTGATTGTTTGTTGTTCAGTTAGCAATGGTGAGGACAGTCGTGCTTGTGATGATAGTGTTTTCCTCTATCACAACAATTTCTCTGCATTCTCTTCATGATCAAAAACATAGAAAAATGCTATTAGGGACTTTAGGAATGATCGTCACCATGGTTATGTATGCTTCTCCCGTTTTTGTTATTGTAAGTATATTTAATGACGTTGTCACATTCAACAATGGAATTTATAATGTTTTATTATGATATTTTAGTCAGATACGTCTTCACAAGTACCCCATTCTTTAACATGGATAGAAATTGGTGATGCAGAAAATACTCCCTTACGAGGGACTAATAAAGAAAATAGGTTATCTACCTAGTTTTGGTTCAACACTATTGGTTGAAAAAGCCACCACCTAAACCTTATGTTAAGCTTACTTTAAACTTTTAGAGAACACTTTCGTGAGTTCTTTCGATGGAATTTTTTTTTATTGCAATGTGTTACTGTTTCAAATTGTACTAAAAGAGGAAAAAATTCAGATGGCAACAAGTAAAAAAAAATAGATTAACCTTAAACATATTGCATAAAAATAATATTGTTCTATAATTATTCTCATAACTTGCATTGTAAGCAAGGACTCCATCATGGCATCATAGTCCCTAGTCTCTCTCAAGTCAATTTGAAAATATATAATGAATAATGAAACTCAATGTAAGATAACTTTGATTCTCACATTGAATGTCACCCCAACAACTTGTAAAAGTTAGTCTGTAAGGAATGATATTTCATCTTAAAGTAATGCTTTTATGTATATGTTTAACTTAAAAATATTGTTAAACATATATATTGTCTACACAGATATATCTTCTGCACCTCCACACTTCGCACAGGTATATCCCCTACACAACCAAAACTTAGTCTATTTTGAATACTTGCACGTAGAATTCATATCACTCATACTCGCGCACACTCACACTTTTGCAACTATATACTTCAAATAGTTCCACATAACAAATTCTAACAAACAATATCATTTTTAATTTTCATGATAATCGAGTCATTTATGACATGTTAATTTTATAAGATTCCACCACTAACTCTCTATACTTAGTTGAATTCAGTTTAAGTTACAATGTTTATTATAAAAAATAAGTATATAAAGTGAACACTTAATGCTTTTATGCATATTTTTAGCTTTAAAATATTGTTGATTAATGGTCATAATTTTAGTTTTAATATTTTACAAGTCATTTTCCACATTGTGTGGAGCCTTTTTCTATAACCATATCTACACACTTTGCACATGTATATTGTCCACACAAATATATCTTTTCATCCACACACACACACACACACACACACACACACACACACACACACACACATATATATTGCACCTCCGCACTCCGCACATGTATATCCTCTACATAGCTAACACTTAGTCTATTTTGAACCCTTGTGTGGAGAATTCATATCACTCATCCTCTCACACTTTTGTGACTATGCACTTCCAATAGTTCCACAACATGGATTCTGACATGCGATGTAATTTGCATGATAACCAATTCATTTATGGAACATTGATTTTCTAAGGTTCCACCACTAACTGTCCATACTTAGTTGAATTTATTTTAAAGTAACAATGTTTATTATAAAAAATAAGTATATAAAGTGAAAAAAATCGTTTATGCATATCTTTAATTTGAAAATATTGTTTATTAATGGTCATAATTTTAGTTTTTGATATTTTATTTAGCCATTTTCATGTTGTGCGGAACCTTTTTCTATGACCCACTTTGCACAATTATATCATTCACGGAGATATATTTTAAATTTATCTTTTTCACCTCCACACTCTACACAATTATATCCTCCGCATAACCTAAACTTAGTGTATTTTGAAACCTTGTGCATAGAATTCATATCACTCATCTTCATACACTTTTGTAACTCCACACTTCCAATATTTCCACAACATGGATTTTGACAAATGATGTAATTTGCATGATTATCGAGTCATTTATGACATGTTGATTGTCTGAGATTTAACCACCAACACTCCATACTTAGTTGAATTTATTTTATGTAACAATGTTTATTATAAAAAAAAAGTATATAAAGTGAAAAAAAATTTATGCATATGTTTACATAAAAAATGTTGTTTATTCATGGTCATAATCCAAATTTTAATATTTTACTTAGCATTTTTTCTTGTTGTGCAAATCCTTTTGGTATTACCATATCTATGCACTATGCACATATATATCTTCAGCACCTCTGCACTATGCACAAGTATATCCCTTACATAGTCAGTTCACTTAGTCTATTTTGAACCCTTGTGCGAAGAATTCATATCACTCATCCTCCAACACTCCTACACTTCTACAACTATGCACTTTGAATAGTTTCACAACAAGGACTATGACAAGAGATATAATGTGCATAATAACTGGGTCATTTATGGAATGTTGATTTGCTAAGATTCCACCACTAGCTCTCCATAATTAGTTGACTTTATTTTAAGTAACAATGATTATTATAAAAAATAAGTATATGAAGTGAACAAATTCTTTTTATGCATATGATTAACTCAAAAAATATTGTTGACTAATGGTCATAATTTGAATTTTAATATTTTACATAGCCATTTTCCACATTCTGTCGAGCCTTTTGCTATTAACATATATATGCACTCTATACAAATATATATATCCCGCACCTCTGCACTCCCCACAGGTATATCTCTCTCATAACCAACACTAAAATGTATTGTTAAATCCAAAACCAAACCAAAATCTTCTTTAAAATCTTGTTATCACTAATTTTGTATCAATTACTAAATAGATCAAAATCTTCCAAAAATACCCACTACCATTAATTTTCTATAAATTATTGAAGAGAATTGTTACGCCGAAAGGCATACACCTATTGAAAATGGGCACATTTAATAGGTTTTCAGTGCTTAATCAACTTTGTATGGACACGACTAAATATTGATGGAATATTCTTAGTCGTCCCAATAAATCAATGGTTGTGATTTCAACCACTAACTTCCTCACTACTATAAGGGCATTCGTTTGCATGTTTATTTTCTTACTTTTACTTAATCGTATTTAAAATTTACTATGGTGGCTGGCTGATTGCCACGTCTGAGTGATTAACAAAGATTAATGTTTTGTTACAGAATCCAGAGATATGAATATGGATCGCAACCATTTATGACCATGTACAGCCATGTGTTTGATTTTTTGGCCAAGTTTCATTTTACGTTCACTAGTCTGAGAAACACGCCAATCTCAAGTGCATTCTGAGAAACACGCACATATTGTTACATAACTACTTCACATTTACTTACGCTATAAAAAATTACTATATGTGGCATTGGGTTATCAAAGGCCATGTCTGGTAAAATGCTTATCTAACGGTCGTAGACTGCAATTAATATTAAATTATCCAATGGTCTGGTAAAATGAATTAATATAAGTAAGTATCCAATGGTCCCAGACTACAATATCGAAGCCATGCTTCGTAGGTTTAAGGATGAGTTACATAGAATTAAACGACCCGTATTAAATTACATGAAAGAAACTTTCCAACTGCTATAAGAAACTTTCAACTTTTAAAAAAGTAATAAAACGTTATTAAGAAAACATAATTTCTCACTATTTTATATTTGGAACATGGTTTCATAATTTTTCGATTACAAACTTCAAATTCAAACTTTACTTTTTTATTACTTATCTCAAATTCAAACTTTAGCCAACTTGATGAGCTTGGACAGTAAGGGATCCCGATTTGTAATTTAATTTTTAATTTTCTTTGTGATTGTTTTGGTTTTTTTCTTTCTACGCTTAAAGATGTTCTGAGTAATTAACAGAGATTAAAATTTTGTTACAGAGTGGAGAGATGTGAATATGGAAATCAACCATTTATCACCATGTGCAGCCATACATTTCATTTTATGACCATGTTTCATTTTATGGCCGCGTTTCATTTTCTAAGATAGCCGAAACCCTTAGGCATTCACCAGCCACGAGTTTGTGGTTGTACTAGTTACTTCATAATGAAAGTAGAGAAAGAATGGAATCAAAAGTGCATATTATATACCATTTTTTTATAGTGAAAAGTTGATCTTTTAAAACTACCCATTATTATTGATTTTCTAGAATACAGAGAATTAAAATTTAACCCTAAAACATAAACCAAAACAAAATCTTTTAAAACTACGCATTATCATTATTTTTATATAAATTATATAATACCCCCCAAATAAATTACTTAGTAAGTTGAATAATTTCTTTAAGTGGAAAATTCAAGTTTAGGATTAGTAGAAGAAAAGTGACCATTGTTAATTTAAATTATGACCAAATATTGAATTTCCAATTGTCCTTTAATGTGGAAGGATGTAAGAGATGTAAGTATTTTTATTTAATTAATAAAGGGGACATAAGGAACAACCAAGTAAAAAAAAAATATGATCATGAATCCACGAGTGATGAACAAGTTGTAGCTAACCTTGGGCATGAAAGGACATGTGTTAGAAGTCAATTTTTGTGATTGACACACCCTGAAAATAAGGGATTTCCAAATCTTTGAAAATTCCCGAGGGAAAAGAGCTTGGAGAAAACTAAGACTTGGGAAAATGAATATATATACACATGTGTGAGGGGGAACGACATTGCTTCACACGTCGAAAGGAAAGGAATTCACTCAAAACGTTATGCTGAGGAACTAAAAAAGAACCAAAGAAGTTGTTGTGTGAGTACTGAGGTGTCAGGAAACTGTGGAGGACACGAAAGACTTGCTGGAACATGAAGCTCTTCTCACCCTTATGGATTCATGATCAGGCTTAGGGGTTACTGCATCAAGTAATTTTGGTTAATCTAATCTACGAATGGGTGGAACTTTATTGTTCCTTATGTTTTTCCAGGTTCCATTTTATAATTATCTGTCATGATATTATTAATTCCTTGTATATTTATTTTATACATCTGTTGTTGAGTATTATGAATGATACAATAAATCTAGGATGGAAAAATCAGATAATAATTCAATTGCATGATTAGAGTAATATGATGTATACCTATATATTTATTTTATACATATGTTGTTGAGTATTACAAATGATACAGTAAATCCAGAATGGAAAAAAAATTAGATAATGATTCAATTGCATGATTAGAGAACTATAATGTAAACGTGTATATTTCATTTTTACAAGTTCATAATCAACCAGGGAACATAGAAGCCATATCATGTGACTGCTTGGAAATTATACAAATAAATAGCATGAAATCCATGAAATACAATATTTGTTTCCTGATTTACGTTAAAAAACAATATTACATGTATAAGGGTAGTAATAATCACCCTGATTACAAAGTACTAAATTCTAAAAGAGGAGCTAATCATGGAAACATACGCAAAACAAACAGGGTATTGTAACAGTAAATAGAAATATTATATCCATATCTTATTCCCAACAGAATATCCAGGTGGATATAAGTGGCCACCCACCTATTCCAACTCGCTCAAAAGAGTCTTCTGGCAACTTACTATTTTTAGTAGTTTTTCGGTTCCTAAACTTCTCGGGCCATTCTAAGGGCCTAAATGAATTTTTTTTTGGGATCGAGCACCTCCATGATGTCTAAAGGCTTTGATTGAGCCCCCAAAATGAATCTCCTTGGTGATACCTTTCCAACTATCTATCGTGCGCCCCAAACAAAGATTGCATGCCAAAGTTATGCCCCCGGGAAGTTGATACACCAAACTACCCAAGACGAGGTCCATAAAACTATTGGTTTTTCATCTTCCATGGTTAGGGTTTTGGATTTACTTATGTTAAAAGTTACTTTAGAGCCTCATTTTAATCCATCTTGCAAATATGAATAGCCTTTACATCTCTTCTCAGAGATAAGCTTCCACCATTCTAGCGAGTCTTTCACTTTGTATTTCTACAGTTTTGTACATTTAGCTCATTAATAGAAATTGTGTATTAGTGTATATTTGTGTTCATGGTTGCATATATGATATATTTATGTTATATTATTGGATATCCGAGAGACATCTTTACATTTCTGTATTGTATCTCCACTCTCATTTCATGCCAAAAATAATCTAGAACAGTGGTATCAGAGGAGGTTGCTCTTGATCATTTTTTTCAGTGCATGTCCCCAACGAGGTCCGAGTATATCAAGTTGGGTCTTGAGCTTGTATATCTTGAGAAAAATATCTCTCGCATTCCCAAGAAACCCTCCATGGAGAAATAAAATAAAAATGACAAAGTAGATGATTTTATTAATCTGTTTCTTGAGAAATCTCTCACGCTAAAAAGGGATGAAATGATGGAGAATTTTACCCACATCCTTTTGTTGATGATTGGACAACATCAAGAAGACATTCTCTTAGAATAATAATTAATAATATAATTATTGATTATTAAATATCATATATAATAATTAAATGATAATAATAAATAGTTATTGATTATTCAAGGGACACATCCTTTCATGGATGGTCACCATAT